>JAHWFP010158736.1:0-27365 GCA_023313725.1 Lithobius niger | reverse complement strand
CTACAAACCAACACGCCTACAAACCAACACGCCTACAAACCAACACGAGCAAGGGAGAACGAATGTCGTGAGGGCTACCCTCACACCGAGTTTCATCAAGTTTGAAGGTGCGTTGTGTAACTAACATTTGCCAGTTTGTAAAAATACCACAAACTGCTTTTGACTGTTTGCGACAGCTCAATTTTATTTGCCGGAATTTTTGAACTCCTTTGGGTTGGCTTAAGCTAAGATTACCAACGCCATGCTGTCTGTGCTTCGGCGGTCCTTGTTTAACGTTGAGCGCTTTGTGATAACAACCCTTTTGTGACGTTACGTTGTTGGTAGCATGGCTCAGCAACTAGGTTCAGATTGGGTATTTTCCCTCTTGCCACGGTAATTACACCCCAAATTCATAAATACAGGATTCGCAATGAACATGTTTTGAATCTATTAGGAACCACCTATGGATTTAAGGTTTTGGGACGATTCAAGATGGCATTGTTGAAAAATCAGCAAAAGATGTTACAGGATGTCCCTAAAAACAACGGCAAAAATTCAACGTCAACAGGAAGAAAATAAAAATCAGTCCATAAGTTTTTAGTTAAAGGGGGAAGCCTCTATAGCCTCAAGTCTCAATACAAATTTAGCTCAAGGCAAACCTTCAAAACATCAAAGACCGAAAATAATTCTTTGATATCGTTCACAAACTACGTATGCCTGGAGGGAGAGTCTTGTAAAATTTGTTGATGTGGAGGTCGGAATGCGACGAAGTTAATAATTACGTCTAGAGAAAAGTGTCACATATGTTAAAAGTTTCCATTGAGAGGCAAGAGTAAGGTTCCCAAAAAGCAACAGAAGGTACAAGTTTTAAACAAATACCTTTACAGTTGCAGGAGTCGTTGACGTTACGTTTAAGGACCTCGGTAGCAGGCCCCGCTGGAGCATCGGCTGGTCCATCAGAAGTGGTGCACTGGCATTCGACACACTCGCATTTAGCACAAATGCTAGATGTTCCTGAAATGGGTTTATTACTTCAGCTTTGAGGTTTACTTCAGAATAGACAACAGAAGGAAAGATGAATTTTTAAACCTGAGCAGACGGTAGTTTCACAGTCAGTTGCTGCGGCTTTAGAATCCTTATAGCAAATGGGAGTTGTGGTAGTCTCCGATTCCTCTTCACACTTGCAATGCTCGCAATTACATTTTGAGCAGAGGCAGCCATTGTCACCTTCTGCAATAAGTACACAGGGTTAAAAATCTTCCTTACATCCAAAAGTAATGCAGGGTGGTCCACAAAAAACTGACGACCCGACATTTTCCCAAGTCAAAACCTTTCTAGTTAGCACCCCTCAGAACCAGCAGAGGACTAAAATCAAATCTAATGAACGGGAAGATTTGTCCTCTCCTGGTTCTAAGGTGTGCTAACTAGAAAAGTAGGACTTAAACCACCCTGTATACATGTCCTATAATACTGCTGGTGCTTTTTCTCTAGGTAAACAGATTTTAATTCACTAGCTGTATTTCTTTCGTGGCATTTGCCGAAATTTATGCGAAGTCCCTATCCAGTGAAATTTACCGGCATGCAGCAATCATGCAAATGTTACACTAGTGGGAAATAATGTGTAACACCATTGATGCATCTCCAAGCAGGGACCCCACAAAGAGGCAGGCGGAGGGAATATTACAAATTAAACGGCAACGAGCACAGTAGGTGGACTGCAAGACTTGTCATTCAAGGAACCCTTCAAACTTAAGCAATCCGGATTAAGAACAAATCCTAGTTACACATTGGTGGCAGAGTGTTTATCGTTTCAATTGGGGGAGAGGGACCCGCAAGTCACAGGCCCAAAAATTTGATGTTGGGGCCCTGCTCTTAAGTTCATAAAGAATTGGAAGATCCAGCTACACACGCTAGTGGCAACTAGAACTTTTAGAGAATACACGTTCACAATTTTTTAATAGCAAATTAACCAATGGCAAGCAGTACACGACAACCATGACCAATCAGGGTTGGATTGGAATGGCTAGGCCTTCCCGGGAATGTACTGCAGGGGCCTCAGAACGCCTTGCAGGCGAGGGGAGGAGGGAAGCCCTGCAAGCGAATCTGCAGAAATCTGCAGAATTTGAAATGGTTTTTTTTTGCTATCTAGAGATGTAATTTTCATTAGCGAAGGTCTCCCGAAGTGTGTGGGGAGGGCCGTTCCGGGGTGTATCTTCGAATAAAAGAAATCGGCGTGAATTTGAAACGTTTTTCTGCAACTTGAGGAAATTTTCACAAGAACGCTTTAAATTTGTTTGTTTCTTTGAAACAGCCGCCTGTTGAAGAGGGAGGGGAGCAGGGGAGGTCCGCGGTGGAAGCCTGTAGCTCGCGTATTTAAAAGATAATCAGTGAATTTTTAACGTTTTCCTGTAACTTAAAGATGCGATTTTCATGCAAATTCATTTAAAATTAAAAAAAATTTTAACAGTGGCATCTTGTAGTGGGAGCCTCCCCGGGTTCCCGGGGGGCCCTACCGATACTGCAGCTCAACATATTCTCGTTAGAGTAAGCTAAGACGAGCACCGGGTATTATTTGATTAAACAGCTTCATCCCTCGTTTTCACGATCGAATAGTCAGATTTCCGGGCGCGCGCCGCATAACGCGTACGACCAGTACATTTAGTAGGCACAAACCAATTTCTAAGCAAATATTTCGGGCGTGGCGATAACGTTATACAAGAAGTTTTGATGCAATGTGAACTTAATTCCTTATACAGGCTGCCCACCAAATACTATTGATTCCCTGAGTTTAAGGTTTTCCAGAGTGGTGTAAAGTCAAATTTCAAGGCTATTTGCCGTAATTTTAGGAAGGAAATGTTTTCCCCGCAGTTTACTTTTTTAGGGCTAAGTTAATGCCAAAAGAGTAGACCGATTTAATGAAAGTTTAGGTGTCACAAACATAATGAATGCATTTAATTTTACCAGAAGATCTTAAAATGTATTTAAGCACTCAGGCCTACGCCGAAAAAGTATAGCAGTTTTTTCCCCGAAATTCACAGGTTTTTTTGCGAAAACTCCGAGAATGTTGACTTTTCCCAGAATTTCAAGTGGAGATTAAATTCTCGAGTTTTTTAATTTGGTGGGAACTGTTACAGTGTAGCAACTGCAGTACGTAAGAAGCAAAACCAAACGCTCAACAAATAAATACAAATGCAAACCTATTTACGTTGCATTATGGACTTGTATTCCAGATGCCTGAGCTCGCTCGAACCAAAGGCAGAGTTCCTACCGCTGAGCCATACTGATACACCCATACTAAACTGGTCAGTATGGCTCAGCGGAGGACCTCGGCCTTTGGTTTCAAAGGTCGTGAGTTCGAATCCCTGCTCAGGCAGACTGACATCTAAGTCGCAAAGGCAACGTTAATAGGTTTGCATCTGTATTATTTAGCTGAAATTAATGTTACGGATATTCTACTTAAATCTTAAAACAATATTCTCATTAAAAATAAAACCCGTATTTAAGGCCTCGAAATGTTCTGACAGGTACTATAGTGTCCGCGGCCTGTCTTGAGTCCTGCAGTTATTTATGAGCGGCTAAGTCTTCCTGGAAGGGGCGGCTTTAGTCGATGGCCGCCATTGTTTTTGTAACCATCTTGGATATCAACAAGGCACTCTGCTACCAAAAACATACAACTGATTATCTGTGTCGTTCTGGGGCGAACTCAAGATAGGCCGCGGACACTTTAATGTTAGTTCCAACAGCAATAGACGGCATTCACGTTATTTTCGGCAAGTTGCTCGATGCGTATAGTAAAGATCTTGCACAAGCGCTGGGCATTTTTCAGCTTCGGAATGACTCTTTGGGTTCATAAAATTTATCGATAAACACTACGGATCTTATGATATTACAACTGAACAACGACAATGTTGCTATGGAGCGGGAGAAAACGGATGAACACAAGCGCCCTAGGTGGCAGGTAAGTCTCGGCATCTTCCTGAATTTGAATTCTTGTCTCACTCGACTCCATGAGAGCTTTCCGATCTTTCGAAGTTGTGGATTTAACGTAACTTGACGGCTTGTTTTATAACGAGTTCATGTTCACAAAATAGGTTACGAACCTCCGATGTAAACTGGTTTAGTCTCATAAGGGACTACATCAGACATCAAGGATTTTGATACAAGTTTCGAAATTCAGACCTGTAATTTAATTTCGAATAAAAAAAAAACCCACTATTCTAGTGTAGTTCGTTGGTGAAATTTTGTGCGTTGGGTCCGCGATGCTTGCAACCCTTCTGACACCAGTTTGAACCATCTAAACCGATCACCAGTCGGGGTGGGGGGGAGGGGGGCGTTTTTAGTGAACACATAGTACCGCATAGGGGTCCAAGTAATAATTTAATTTAAAAATAAAAATTCAAATAATGTTGCAAATGGTGTAACTAGGGAGTTCTAGGCATTAGAGCACTATGCACGTTAACTTACCCTTGTCCTTGGATGGCGCCACTTCTATTGGTCTGCCAGTTTTCGCTGCACTGGGACAAACGCTACACACGCAGTCAGAGCAGACGCACTTAGTCTTGCATGAGCAAGCTTTAGTAGCTGAAAGGTAACGGGATTAAAAGCTTAGGATACAGGTACTTACCTACCAATTTTAAGGCAAAAGAATGACTAAGGTATAAAAAAAACCCAGCGACTGAAGGAATGCGCCGATCGAGTCGGCAAAAACGAAATCTGCATTAGTTCATGCGTAAGCATAGCCAGAGCAAATAAGGTTTATGTTTGGTGCAATAGCACAGGTCAGGAAAGAACCCCAGCGAGTCCCCGACATCCAGCCAATAAAGGACTGCATTTACGAAAGGGAAAACTAAAAGGGAAAACTAAAAGTCTCACTTGAATGACAACTTCCGACCTGTACGAATGTTGCAAACACTGCAGCCACCACCATCTTAGTCACTGTATTTTCGTACAGTGAATTAGTTGTGGAATCATCCCACCCCAACTACAAATTTCCTTTCTTCGGTCTTACCCACACGACTAGTCGGGGTGAAATCTTATAAAAATAAATCGTCCACAAGTGTTACGCAATAGTCAGTTAATACTCCCATCACTGATGACGTGAGCAAAGAGCCGTTTAGTTCAAATAAGCCCCAAGTAGACTTTCACACGTCCGAAGCAGGTTCTTAATATACTACATGGAAAAAATATTGGGTTTTCTTTAAAAGGAGCGATTTCGATTATCAAAAACAGGTTTATTTTGCTTTAATTTGGCGACTGTCATGGAAATAACAGTTTGGAAACATGACAAGCATTAAAAAATTCAAACCCTTTAGTCAAATTTGCAGTTTTTATTGCCCATCTAAAACCGTTTAATTGCCCATCTAAAACCGTTTAGTTTCCTCCGCGTTCATTATAATAGGAGAAATGCCATTAACCGCTTCTGGTGGAAATGTTAGAAATAGCTGGCCTTGGGCAGTTTTAAAGATCAGCACTATATAGTACCAAACAAAACGGGTAATTCCACTTATACATTTGTTAAGAATTTTAGTAGTCAGGTAAACCAGGTCTTCCGGCTGTTCCCCGACGCAATCTCAAGTTACTCCCAGGCTGAAGGGAGTCGAAGGCCAATGCCTTCCTCGAACGTCGTGCACCCTCC
Organism: Lithobius niger; assembly: GCA_023313725.1. NCBI lineage: Eukaryota > Metazoa > Arthropoda > Chilopoda > Lithobiomorpha > Lithobiidae > Lithobius > Lithobius niger. The sequence continues at coordinate 21,751 of JAHWFP010158736.1, read as the reverse complement.
TCCGCTCCCGCTCCCCCACTGGCGCATAATTTTTGATGCCATTAAATTACAGCAAGGTAACATTTCGTAAAGAAACCGGTAATTAAAACACTCTGCCGTGGAATAAAATTACAAACGAGGAGTACATTACCTTTACAGCCGCAGTGTTCCAGCACTTCCGGTTTGCAAGCAACGCAAGTGCAGTTTTCGCCACACTTACAATCGTCCTTTTTACAAGCACAAGAATCACCTGCAAAATTAAATTTACATTACACAAGACACTGGGTATTAAAGACGGACAGCCAAAGGCTCAACAAGTGTTAAAACAGATGCAAAACTATTTAAGTTACATTTGGGACTTAATTCAGAATGCCTGAGCGTGGAATCGAACCCACGACCTTTTGAAACCAAAGCCCGAGGTCCTACCGCCGAGCCACACTGACCGTATCAGTAAAACACTGAGCGGATGACCTCGGCCTTTGAAACCAACCAAAGGTCGTGGGTGATTTTCTGCTCAGGCAATTTGACAAGTACAAAAGGCAACGTAAATAGGTTTGCATCTATCTATTAAGACACTGGGCAAATAACCAACGAGGTTTTCACAGCATTTGTATTAATGAATTGAGGTCTTGACATCACAAATCGGATGATACCGATTACACATACAGGGTGGTCAGAGAAAACTCTTAAAGTCCCAACCTTTCTAGTTAGCATCCCTGAGAACCAGGATAGGACAGAAATCAACCTAATGAAACGGGAAGTTTTCGATCCTCTTTGTTCTGAGGGGTGCTAACTAGAAAAGTAGGCCCGAGCCATCTGCGTGCAAATTGAAAAGGTATTTCCTCCCTTGTCGTGAAGAGAATTGAAGCAACGTCACGTAATAATGGCCTTAAACTATACTCATTTAACGAAAGTTGAGGTACATTTCCGCTTGTCCTGTTACAGCCACGCGTAGATTTTCACCCGCACATGTAGCCGTTACACCGTTACGCGAGACTCGGCGTAGTAGTACTTGTACACCACTTACACTCGCTTCTTCGTGGCCACATGACGGCAACGGTTCCTGTTGAAGCCCAGATCCTTTTATTGCATTTGTTTTTAGCAATTATGCTATAAATTAAAACTAAATCCGTGGGTTAACGGTGAACTAAGACTTCAAAACAGCGCGATGCTGTGTTTATGATCGGCTTGATTTCGGCATAGTTGGCTCATGCTTGTCGATTAAGTGATATCTACAGACACGCTAGTGTCGCACCAAGTTAGGCAACAAACATCCCAACAAACATCGCAACAAACATCGCAACAAACATCGCAACAAACATCGCAACAAACATCGCAACAAACATCGCAACGATTCAGTTGTCAAGGTTGTAAACCATTGTAGCGCGACGTCATAGCATCAGTGTCCTAATATCCTGAAGCATACGGTAGCCTACCTTCCTAAACGACCAAACAGAGCGAACCAAACGCACCACTGTGACCGTTCGGCTCATTCCTTGCTAATATCCGCGTTGATGCGGCTTTATTGACGTCAGCATCGTCAGCGATGAATCGTTTCGTCAAAACTTACGTCGCGCATGCTCAAACCTCCATCCCAGCAAACCACCTCCCTGAGATGGGTCGCAATTTGGCATTGCTCTCGCATGGTCATATTTACTAGCCATTCCTGGTCAAATCCAAACGTCATACCTTCACAGCGACCAGACCCATCAGCCAGGTCTGGTCGCTGTGAAGGTATGACGTATCGAATACTCTGCTGAGCTTGTTGAGCTGTATTGTAGTTTAGGAAGGTACTGAACGGCTGACACAACATCACTGCGCACGCGCGACGTCAAGTTTGGAGCCAAACTGTCTCTTAACAGTGGTGCGTTCTGTTCGCTGTGTTCGGTGCTTTAGGAAGGTACTGATAGTTTGGCACATTTCGGGTACTTGGGGAAAAATAATGCGGTACAAAACTTTATAAATTGTGGTAAAATAGAGAGCAATGACCCACCTGACAAAATTAACTTTTGTAGGAATTAGCCAAGTGGCTTTCAAAATAAAATTTGACCCTCAACGTTGCAAATGTTTTACTAGTTTCTTCTAATTCTCGTCCGCTTATCCCCATGTTAACGTGTGCGTGGCAGAACGAACACAGATAATCGATTGTACGTTTTTTGGCAGCAGAGTGCCTTGTTGATATTCAAGATGGTTACAAAAACAATGGCGGCCGTCGATTAAAGTCGCCCCTCCAGGAAGACGTAGTCGCTCGTAAAATACTTCCAGGACTCAAGATACGCCGCGCACGCAATAATTCCCATAGGGTGATTATACACCACGAGACAGAGGGAAGGTTTCCAGCTATGAAATTTGACGAATGGCTGGAGTAAGATACGAACTGCACATCTTTTCTGGTTTTCAGCATGTGGGTGTAACGGGAACGGCGCGGGATGGCGCGTTAAGTACGAAACTATTGTTATAACCAATGTTAGTATTGTCGGCGTCGTCTCCGATTGGACGGCCAAGTTCCGACAATGACAACGTGTACCGACTTGCGCATACAGGGTATCCCAAAAATCTTAGAACACCCTCGCAACTTTTTATGGGGTTGAAAGAAAATAGTAAAACTCTGGCAATGTAATTTTGGTTAAAGGATCTACCTTATCGTACAACCGGCGTGACGGGGGCCCCGGGGCACCAACTCAAATTTTCAATGGAATGGGGGTAAAGGAATACCTCTGCATCCCCGTCTTAGTCAGCCTAAAGACGTCGTAAAGGTACGTAGGTGGCAGCAAATTGCTTCGCTCAATTTGGTTCATACCTACAGTCCTAGTCTTGTGCGGTTTAAATCCCGGAGTGTGGGCATCAGTGCCTCCCCCTCCGGACCTTTTAACTTTTCAGTTCCCATTCGCAGATTTCCCCTTCTGCTTTGAAATTGGCAAAAGGTCCAGTAACAATTTTCGCTGGGTACGAAAAACTTAACCCCCTGCTCGAAAACTTATGACCCCTTCTTGCTTTACGTAATGTATGGCTTCAGAAAGTTTTGAAAAAAAAACGGATAAATACAGGGTGGCCTAATAAAACACTAACGGCGGGCACTACGATGGCTTAGGTACTTGTAACGCCCCTGACATCATTGGTTGACGAGTACTTATTAGCATCAGTTTTGGTGGTTATTACGACTTTTTACGTTAATAAGCACAGCATGGGCTACAGTCCCGGCACTTCATTCCCAACTATAGGCCTAACCTTAATGCTACCGGTAATTTCACTGCCACCAACGGTGGAAAATATTTAATTGTTAAGTGGAGAATAAAGCTAAAATGGGCTGCATAATATTTTTACACTCCAAACAATAAATCAACTAGTAAACTCACTGAAGTTTAAAACTCCTGGTTTTTATTTTAAAACAGCAATATAAAAATGGGTATTTTACACTTGGGTTACTAGATTAGGAACATGGGAAGAATAAGTGTCTCTCGCCCGATTTTTTTTTTTTTTTAATGGACTAAGAATTACGTGATGAATAATGTTTTCCTCTTTCATTTTCGGGGCAAACGCACCGTTTGGCCGTGATTTAAGTCCAAAGTTAACACAACGGGAGGTAGGCTGTGACGCCATCTTGTTGCCGGCAGGCTGGCTCGAGGCACACGGCGCCGCGCAGGAAAGCATCAACTGGGCCAAAGTCCGTCAAGTTAGTGAAACGCCAAACCCCAACCAGTTCATTACAAGTGAAACGCCAAACAGAAGCCGGTACCTGCCTAACCTAACAATAAAACCAAAACAAAACTAAACTGACAATAACAACCCACTTATCTGAACTGTTTACGGGAAAAAGATGTCAGCTGGGAACATGGAACTCTTGTATGTCCGTCAGTGCTAGAGTGCGACTTTCATTAATTTCTGACGGCCAAACTAAGCCTTTGCCCCAAAAATGGTATGGGAAAATGTTGTTCAGCTGATCATTTTACGTAATTCTAGCGCAACATGAAATTGATCGGTGAGGAGACACCTATTCTTCCCATAAGCCCTAGATTAGCTTTTAACAAGTTTGAAAAAGCAACAACGCTTGAATTTACATTTGAAAATTTATATGAACAAGAACAATTATTTTGGTTCTCAAATACACCTAAATTTCGATTAGGAAAAGAAATTTTTATCTTGGGTTCTAATCCAGGAATACCCAGCAAGCAGAACCGCGTCCGCTAAGTTGCAACTATCCGTGACAATTATTTTTCACAAAGATCAAATCGTCCCAGTTATTTTTCTCCGAATCCACGAGAATCAAACTGTCCCTTTGTTTACATTTAAGTCATTTTAAAATTAACAAAGATAGAAACTGGCTTTTAGAAAGAGGGCAACTCTTACATTATGGAAGGCAGGGTGCCAGAAATGCCGATGGCTTGCCAACCATAAATTCTACAAGCTAGACGTTAGTTAAGTTTGAACTATAAATTTAGAAGGGGGGGGGGGGCGGAAGATAAAATTTCAAAGCTAAACTAATTACATACGAACCACACCATTTTGCCCGGCATGGCAACCACGGCCGTGACATCTCCACTCCCGACTGGCGTGACCCTTCTAGCTTGTGAGATCTGTGAGCTGTGCTGACTGAGCTGTCAATGGAGGGCAACTGGGGCTTTTTATGCTGGAGCTTCAGATTTTGGTGACCAAAGCGCGGACGCCGAGGAGAGCTGCGGGTGTCTGATTGGTGGAGGGCCAGGAGAACAATGGAAAAGTACGTTTGGCTAAGGGTTTTGGTACAGAGCCGTTTGAAGGAGTAGGGACATGTAAAGATAGGCCAAATTGAGTTTTAACTCATGAATTTGGGAAAGGCCTTTACATTAAAATATTGATGTGAAATGACTCATGTTAAAGCTTAGCAGAGAGGCTTGTGTAATGAATAAAGCATTACTATTAAATTTAACAAGCTTTAACTGTAAACTGCAGTGTTACACACCACAACTAGGTTGGGGGGAGGGGGAACGGAGTTTATTGCACAGACGGACTTTGGGATGGCATTGTGAACAGATCTTTTCAAGATATACTGTTTTAATAGAAGGAAAAGCTAGTTGTTGCATTTGGATGGTCACAGTCGGAGTTTTGGTTGGAGATTTGAAGTAAAATATTTACACTAAAATTCGTGTCCGGTGATTGCCGATGTCAAATTGGTTCGGACTAATGGCAGCGTTCTGGCGGCAAAAGACTATAAATAAATATAAAATTAATAAATAATCTAGCTTAGTGAATGCTATAACGCATTAGTTAAGTTGGATTGTTTTAACATTCCAGTTAAAGGACAGTTTTGGATCTTAGCGGAAATTTTTCATAAGATTTGCGACCGACAAACATAAAAAATATCGGCTGAAGTTCACTTTACCACAATTTTCTAAAAGCTCTGAATTCTGTTAGTACTTACCCTACACTCTCATTATATGGTCTCCTTTTTTGTGGGAGGCGCGGAACACAGTTTAAACCCCATCAGTACGTTACCACAATCAGTACATTTATTTATACGGTGTTCGTTTTCGCTCGCGGGGCTGTGCACGGAAGCCCGCTCATGCCCCCGCGCTCTTGCCCCAAGCTGATATTTTTTCCCGTAAACAGTTCAGATAAGTGGGTTGTTATTGTCAGTTTAGTTTTGTTGTTATTGTCGGTTAGGTTAGGCAGGTACCGGCTTCTGTTTGGCGTTTCACTTGTAATGAACTGTTTGCGGTTTGTCGTTTCACTTGACGGACTTTGGCCCAGTTGATGCTTTCCTTCACGGCGCCGTCTGCCTCGAAAAAAAACAAGCGAACAAACAAGTGATCTTGCGTCTTTTTTTTCGCCTTAAACCTCATTTCTGCACCTTGGAATCAACTTTAATCTGCCTTACGACGACAATAAGGCAAGTCTTTTTTTTCTTAAAATTTGGGGGTTTGTGGTAAACTAGATTTGTGCCAAAATATCACACTTAAAATGTCTGTATCCACATGTATTTGAGGTTAAGCACCCGAAGGCAGCCCCTCCTAAAGCACAACTAAAGTGTTGTGGGCGTTTTGCCCGAAAAGAATAATCAAACAAATTACATATGTACAACGAGTTTTCAAAAATGGCGGCCGGAAATGTTGAGCGCTGCGGTTGGTTTGGAGTGATTTTCAAATTGGTGTCGAGAATCTTCTAGATGGAATTTCGGGATTTGGTTTTGCCGAAGTTGTAGCTGTTGTGTGTGGCTATTAAAAGGTTCCAAGTTTGGCCGTTTTAGTCCATTGAGGAAAAGGCGGAGGGGAAAAGACCGAGGTCTTTTTGCGTTTTTGCGCTCGAGAAAAAAGCGTTCGCCCGTGAAAACAAAGGTTTTTCGGCGGCCTGCTATTACAACACTTATGTTTTCTGTTTTTAAAAATTTCGAATAGAACCCACTTTTCCGGAATCAGGATTTTGCATCCAGGAAAGTGGTCCCAATTTATACTTTTCTCAAACTTTCTTCAAAAAAACTTGGGCTTTCCGCTTTGAAAAATGTTCAGTAAGCGCGCAGTTTAATAATTGAAACCTGGGTCATTTTAATCACTTGTAGGTGAAAAAGTGCCACGAGCAGGGAGGGGAGGCATCTCCACACATATGATCAACATGCGACGTCACCGAAAACAAATCGGTAATAAATCGTGAGAACCGAAAATAAAATGACCCAGTTTAAACAACGCACCACGGTAATAGGGTATACTGCATGAGCAATCAGTTTCACTCAATGCCAACTGAGATAGTAGCTGCGCTTCACTCCGAGTGTAGCGCAGCTACTATCTCAGTTGGCCTTGGTTTCACTAGAGCAAGAGGTTTGAGAGCGTGAGCGTGATGGCTATTTATTTACACTATTGTCATCGGTTAGGTGTATTGAAAATTCGATTGATGAAAATTTCTAAAACCTTACAAGGCACTGTTAAGCACGGGGGGGGGGGGGGGAGACCGCTGTCGGCAGCCGGTGTGGTGGTTAGCGAACGTGCGGCAGCACTTCCGTTTAATTAGAGCTGAATTAATGTTACCAGATGCGTATTCCGACAGTTTTGACTGGTGAGACTGTAGGCAGAGTTTCCCACGTGGAACCACCGATCCCCTGCAGATCGGATGATTGAGAGAAGAAAGTTTCGCCGAATTTGATCAGGGTCTTAATTTTCGGCGAAACGAGAATTTCAGTTACGCCGAATAATTTGTTTTACATGCCTCGCTTGCAGTTGAGGGCGGAGGAGTGGGAAGGGGGATAGACCTCTCCAAATTCCTACGACGAGCTTGTTAATGCTTGGTTCATTGGGGCGGTGTAAGGGGTTTACCCTACCGTTACCATACCCTCGGGTAAAAATTATTACTACTGTAACATCAGAAACCGCAACTAAATCACAAATTCCTTCCAATTAAGAATGCATCGGTAACTTGTCCAAAGTCTTAAAAGAATTTGACTCGGCGAAACGGAAACTCCTCTTTTGCCGAACTTCAGTCAAGAGTTTAATTTTCGGTGAAACGATAAACATTTTCGGCGGAACGGGTATACATGCGTGGATTTCGGCTGCGTGCGCTTCTTCATATTAAGCAAAAAATATGCAATTTAAATATTTGCATAGAATTAAGATTCTTGATACAGCCATGAGGTACGAAGTGCATTCTGAACGAACACTAAAAAGCACTACGCATTCAACAAGATAAACAGTAACTTATATTTCGAAGCAAAGTTAGAAATTTACTTCAAGAACAAGGCTTCACTCAACCTGCCATCTTGGTAATGAATCTTCATCACCAAGATGGTAGGTTGAGTGATATGTGGTGTTTTAGCCTTGATTTTTAAATTTTTTTTTTATCATTGAAAAATGAAGCCAATTTCTAGCTTTTGCTTCGAAATATAAGGTACCGTTTAACTTGTTTAATGCGTAGTGCTTTTTAGTGTTCTTTTATCATCCCTGTGCGGATTTTTTAACCTACGGAAGTGCATTCTCTGAAATAAGGTCAAAAGCAACAAAACAGAAGCAATCATCAAACCGCGTTGAAAAATTAAACTTCCGAAAACCGAAACAAAGCTGAAAACTTACCAGAAACGCAGCGACACACTGCAGCTGCTGCTTCGGTTCCCGGAGTAAGCTTTGCCTTCATTTCGGAAAGGGCGGAGGATTTCATGACCTTATCGCAGACTTGAGACAACTTAGTTGAAAGCACAGAATCTGACATGACTGCAACTGGACGATGACTGAGGTATCGGGAACAAGGCTACTACGCATGTGCTATCGCTCAACTTCTATTTGTAAGCTTTTAAGAGCGCAGATTCAAATTTTACATAATTGACTTCTTTGGCATCGACTACGTTTTCAAAATGAGGGGGGGGGGCTGAGGTTGCCGTAAACCATGCTGACCAGAAATAAACAAGTTTTTTTTTTCTTCTTTTTGTAATATACACTTTACGCCAGTTTGATTTTTGTTTACCTTTTTTTTTTTTAGCGTTTAGCAAAGCGCTAAAAAATACCTGGCGGCTCTCCTTAGACGAATTAGAAATTTAATTTGTTGCTCTTTTTTTTTTTTTTATTGTTTTATTTTCTTGTACCCAATGGAAAACAAGTGGAATAGTTTGGGCTAATTTGTCCGGCTAACCATATTCGATCGCCGATTACAGACTCAGTCACCCCACCTACCTTTTTTGTTCTGGTGGGTACGAAAAATACCGCCATTGTTGATTTTACTTTCTGGTTTTAGGAAGGGGCAGTCACGTGGTTCATTCGAAAGCTTGTGTCATTGGAGGAGTAACAATTTATGCGTTTTTAAAAACCGATTTCCATTGTTCAAACCTATAGTCATCACGAAGTTAAAAGCTCGTTTGTGGTGAACTTTTAGATTCGGATAATTTATTACTTTAAAATTAAATTTATTATTAGTGAACCATAGTTAACAACGAGTTTAACCACGATGTGGCGTCAGACATCCGATAACAAACAAGAGCAAAATGTAAAAAGATGAGCCAACATTCCAGTGGAGTATTAGTTCCATCGTGATATTCGTTTCTTTCGAAAAATTCATACACAAAAACCCGAAAGTTTAGAAAGTAAGCTGATGTTTACGGTTGCGTTAAAAAAAAAACGTCAAACTCAGTGAAACAAGAACAGCCGTATTAACGTCTGGTGGTTACAGATTATAAGAGATGCATGGTTCCTGTTTGGCTTCGACATCGTGTATACCCATACCTTACGGTGGGTATTTTTTTCTTGTTTCACTGATTTTAAGCTATTTTTTTTTAATGCCGGCATAAATCTTGCACATATCTATTAGGGACCGGTCATTTTTACTGGACCGCGGGGGTGGGGAGGAGCTGGAAACGAAACTGTGACTACAAAATTATCAATGATCCTGACAAAATCTTGACCCCTCCCCATTCTAAGCACACAAGAAATGCGACCCCCCCCCCCCCCCCCCCAAAAAAAATGCGCTTTTCGTATGTCCATTGAGACTGCAGCCAAATTAAGTAGCACTCCACATCGACAACTAGTTGTAAGGAAAACGTGCCTCGTTTTTAACGAAAGGACAAGGTTGCGTTTAAAATGTTGTATAAGACACCGATGTTCCTTACACCCCTCTCGTGTCGAGTTTCATGCAAGTATGACAATCGCACTGTTTAGACTAGGCCGATTTTCTGAAAAATGCACTGCAAGAAGCATTTCGTATAACAATTTGGAAACAGGTGTTTTTAAGTTAAGTTATTTCGACCAAGTTCGAAAATGCCTGTTGCCAGCTCGAAAAATGGACCGGAAGTCCGTAATTCAAGATCGCGGCCAAAATGACGCCAAATTTTGAGCCATTTGGCCGATTATGCAAGAACCGTTAGTGATACCCAAAAATGGTTGCGATAAAAGTTGTTTGCAATAATGTAAACTACAATGCTATTCCCATACATTTTTTTTATATCTCTTGTGGTTTTCGAGAAAAATGGATTTTAGGCCATTTTCGGGCTAATTTAATGCTAACAAATGCTTACAAATTTTAACTGCTGCTGCGTCGTTTCTAATTCAGGTGGATGGCTCCAATTACACTCATTCGAAAGGTGGGAGTGTCTTCTTTGCAACAAGGGTCGTTGAAAGAGTCTACAACTGTTAGGAACCGAGCTACGCCTGTTTTACTAGGGGCTGGTATCACAGTCACCGTTGGATTTTTCGCTCATTTTCAACTTTCAACTGTTATTGTGACTTGTCTAAATTAGGTAGATGACTCCAATTAGACTCACTCGAAAGGTGAGAATTTCTTATTTGCAACAAGGGTAGTTGCTAGGGTCTACGACTGTTAGGAACAAGGCTACGCCCGTTTTACTAGGAGCTCGTATCACAATTACCATTAAATGTTTCGCGCATTTTCAACTTTAAACTGCTCTTGTAACGGTTATAATTTAGATGAATGACTCCAATTAGGTTTATTCGAAAGATGGGAATATCTTCTTTGAATCAAGGGCAATGAAAAGAGTATACCACTATTAGGGATTGAGCCACGCCCGTTTTACGAGGCTCTGGTATCATAGTTACCGTTCAATTTTTCGCTCACTTTCAACTTTAAACTGCTCTTGTGGCGTTTATAATTTAGATGAATGACTCCAATTAGGTTTATTCGAGGGGTGGAAATTGTCAGTATGGCTCACGATTCCGCGCTCAGTCATTCGTGACATATAAATCCAAAAGGCAACGTAAAGGCAAACCTATTTAAGCAAACCTATTTACGTTGCCTTTAGGACTTATAGGATTATACGTCGCTCTGCCTGAACGGTGGAATCGAACCCACGATCTTTGAAACCAAAGGCTGAGGTCCTACCGCTGAGCCATACTGACACGGCCAAAAGTAAACGTCCATAGGCAGCGTTTCCTTTTGGCTGCGTTAGTACGGCTAAGCGGTGTGACTTCGTCCTTTGGTTTCAAAGATCGTAGGTTCGATCCCTCCGCTCAGGCAGAGTCCTAAAGGCAACGTAAATAGGTTTGCCTCTGTCTTTATTTTGAACGGTAACTGTGATACCAGCCCCTAGCAAAACGGGCGTGGTTCGGTCCTTAATAGTGGCAGACCCTTTGATTCAAAGAAAGAGTCTCACCTTTCAATAAACGACAAAACAGCAATTGAAAATTTAAATTGTATTCACAAATTCAGACATCTATATAAGCATTAAATTAGCAAAAATGGCCGAAAATGGCCCAACTTGACCGTTTTTCTAAATAACCGTGATATACGGAAAAAAGTATGGAACTTGCATTGTGGATTACATTATTGTGAACAACTTATATCCAAACCATTTTTGTGTAACACTAAAGGTACTTGCGTAATAGACCAAAAGACTAAAACTAAGTAAACATTGGCTGGCACGCCAGGGAAAGTGCAAATCCTTTTTAGTAGATTCCAGAAAAGAACTGCCCTCAAAATGATAAGTATATTAATATTCACTTCGTATTTCCATGTATCTATTAAATCTATTTTTTAACTATAACATGCAAATTAATCCTATTTTCAAGGAAAACGGAAGCATATAGGATGGATAACAATTTTTTTTCGAATTCAGCACGATTTTTCCAGTCAGGAACAACCATAAAACCTTTTGTTGCAATTTGTGGTCGGTTAACCTCTTTTTTTAGCCTGTATTTACTCGCCTATAACAGTCGTAGACCCTGTCAACTGCCCTTGTTGCAAGAAGACATTCTCACCTTTCGAATGAATCTAATTGGAGTCATCTACCTAAATTAGGCACGTCTCAATAGCAGTTTAACGTTGAAAATAAGCAAAAAATCCAACGGTGACTGTGATACCAGCCCCTAGTAAAACAGGTTTAGCTCGGTTTCTAACACTTGTAGACCCTTTCAACGACCCTTGTTGCAAAGAAGACACCCACCTTTCGAATGAGTCTAATTGGAGCCATCCACCTGAATTAGAAGACACAGCAGCAGTTAAAATTTGTAAATTGACAAATTGAGACATCTGTTAGCTTTAAATTAGCCCGTCTGTTAGCATTAAATTAGCCCCTAAAATCCATTTTTCTCGAAAACGATTATAGATATGAAAAAACATGTGTGGGAATGGCATTGTAGTACACATTATTGCAAATAACTTTTATCGCAACCATTTTTGGGTATCACTAACGGTTCTTGCATAATCGGCCAAATGGCTCAAAATTTGGCGCCATTTTGGCCACTATCTTGAATTACGGGCTTCCGGTCCAATTTTCGAGCTGGCAACAGGCATTTTCGAACTCAGGAGTGTTGAAATACCTTAAAAACACCTGATGCCAAATTGTTATACGAAATGCTGCTTGCATGCTTAAAAACGCCTTTTTTCCCAAAAGTCGCCTAGACTAGTTTGCTTGTGTGCCTGCTGCACCCCTCACGTAGTTAGCACCAAAGATGGAGCGACTAGAGAAGATGGTTCATTACCGTCTTCCGGTAGTATTGTCTTTCGAACACTTTCGAAGAATATACTGAGTCGCACCGTGGTATAACGTCACAGGAGTCGTTTCGCGAAAGTAGCCCAGACAGCCAATAAGAGTACTGCAAGGAAGCACGTGACTAGTGGATTTACAAACAACGGAGTTTTAAAACATAAAAGCTCTCTGTTTACATTGTTAGCCAACGGAAAAAAACAGTTACTTTGGTAAAAAAGCAAACTATAATAAACGGAGATTCAGTTTTTTTTAAGAGTTTCCGTTTGTAGAGTTTTTGTTTCCGTTTTATCTGAAAGGGCGCCTTCGATAACTACCAATCCAAACTCAACCAAACTCATCCATCTGGAGGCAGTTTGATACCGTTAACAAAGAGAATGCCTACGAGCAAACTCCGCTCTGCCTCCAGATTGGTTGAGTTTGACTTGGGGTTTTCGAAGGCCCTGATTGACGTGTGAAGACGTGACTAGTGAATTTGCACACCGATGGACTCCTGGGACGTCACTTCCTCAGGCATGGCTGCCTCCTACCCGCAACATGGACGCCTCCTTCGTTTAATCCTTGGCCTGAGCCGGAAGTAAGTTTGTTACGTTAAATATGGCCTATTGATTCTTCTTTTCCTATAAAAATTATCGTTCTTCTTTGGTCAGCACCTGAAAGACAGAAGAAGCCAAGGAACCAGGAGGCAAAGTTTTCTAGAAAGTTTGTTGAAAAAAGCTAGTTAGTACTGACCGTGTGACACTGAAAGCTTCAAAACCTTGTAAACATTTACGCTATGGTGGTCTGGGGCCCAGAAACCAAGGCGTTTTCAGAAATTTTGACTAATGAAAGTGTCATTTTTGAGCTCCGAAAATAATCTTTTCCTCCAGTTTGGTCAGTGTTTTTTTTTTTTGTGGGCCCTGTGACGGGACCTAAAAATTTTATGCCCCCCCCCCCCCCCGAAAAAAATGGATTCGCGGACAATTCGGTCCCAAAAACTCGGTCCCGGACAATTCAGTCCCAAAAAATAAAGCCACCTACGACAAGTCAGTCCCAATAAAATAAGGCCACCTACGACAATTCAGGCCCAAGTCAAAACATTTTCCAAGTTAAAAAACATAAAATGCCAGTTAAAATTTGAGCAACAACTATTAGAACTATGACTAAAAACAATGAGAAGCTTAGTTGCTTACAAAAATGTATGCAGTAGAGCGGGGGGGGGGGGGGGGTGATTTAAAGGAACGGTGACGTATTTTCAGATGCGGGAGTTATGCTAAGAACACTGGTGCTACAAAGGGGGAGGGGGAGGTAGTCTAAATTCTTAGAAAAGAGGGTTAGGGAATTTGTGAACGCTACCCAATCGTTGCTGTAATTTCAAAACTTGGGGTCCTACACGTTTCGGTGGAAGTTCTCCATTTGCTTTTTGGGCAATGGCCAACGCTACTGAGCTTGGTCCGTTTGAATGGATTTGATGGCTTTCCACACAGTTGGATGACCATGGCCAATCAAAGATTCTGTTCCAGTTCACCGCAGCTTTGCTTGTTGGACTGGTATCTGCCATTGTTGCGTCGTTTTATAGTACTACGTGGAGCTCAATTACTTAGCGTTCATTTACATAAACCCACTTAACCACTCGGACGAGTTACTTTTTTTTTTGCTGGACCGAATTTTCGTAGGGTTATTTTTTATACGGGACCGAACTGTCGCACTGTTTGTAATTTTGGGACCGAGTTGTCCTGGACCGAGTTGTCCGGGCCCGATTTGTCATTCCCCCCCCCCCCCCAAAAAAAAAAAAAAAAAAACAATAGTCTTTCATTAAATACCTAAGTTGTATTTAGTCTATTGGTAATGTAAGGCGTATGTAACCACAAGTTTAATTTAATCTACTAGGCAAGGAAAGTTGGAAGGCATATGTAGCACACACCCTCCTCCCCCCCCCCCCCCCTCAAAAAAAAAAGATGAAATGCTAACTTCTTCAGCATGGCATAACCGTACTCCACCGAGGTGTATTTTCGTTCCACGTATTATACTGAAGTTGAAGTCAGCTATCAGGCCGCCCGCGCACTGAGCGGCCAGGTCGCGCGGCCAGTAGTCGTGGTGGTCAAAAAACACGGCGACGGGCCGTGCGGCCACGTTCGTTTTTCATTGATAATTATCGATCACGTGGTGAAAAATGAACCAGGAGCAAGTATGGCCGCTCTGTGGCCGCCTGCACGCCACCCGAGATCCCAGTGGCCGCGGCGACAGGCTGGCAGCTGCGGCCAAATGCGCGTTGCAACACACCGTAAGCATTCTCGTTGGCCGCAGCGACCTGGCCGTGCGGCTTGGCCGCTGTGTGCGCGGTGGTCCTCAACTGGCTACCATGGCCCTGGTTGATTCTTTAGTTCGCAAATGTTTTAGAGCAACCTGCTTGCACATCCGTAATCTCCATTCCCCCCCCCCCCCCATTCCCCTGCCTCCACTGGTAAGTGGCAAGTGAGCAATAGGAAACGCGTGGATCATTCCCACTACAGATTGTTGGGATGAAATTGGGAAGGGAAGGCAGCATAATGTGGACTGAGTGGAATTCGAGAAGCCTACAGGAGAACTTAAAAACCAACTCAAAAGTTAAGAAAAAAACTGAAATTACGCAGAACTCTTTTTTTTCTTTCGAATATTTGAATGGAATATATCCTATTCGAATATCCTCTTAACGAACGAATATTCGAACATTCGTTAGACCCCTGTCTTAGACCGGTAAAGTTGTACAATGCGAGCTGAAGCGTGTGTTCCCAACATACTTCAAAGATTGTGTAACTCTTAATAACTCTAATCAACATCAAACACAACTCGTACTGAAAATAGGTTGGGCAAGAACTTGCCAGTGCTCTTATTAAATCAAGCATTCATTCCCATACTAGAGGAAGCCCATGCTATGCACGGGGCCGGTCATGAATTAAGTTTACGGACATATTTCCCGGGACATTTTCCCGGGACATTTTTCCGGCACTCTTCCCGACGACTTGTCAGATTGATCGACCATTCATGCCTGCCTCTTGTTTGCATGCAGGTAGAATGGGAGAGCCCATTTGCAATGCGGGTGCGAGGAGGGGAGAAGTGATTGTTCGGCCCGACGACTTGTCAGATTGAACCGTTATTGAGTTGATCGACCACTCATGCCTGCCTCCTGTTTCCATGCAGGTAGAGTGGGAGAGTGCATTTTCAACGTGGGAGTGAGGAGGGGAGAAGTCATTGTTGTCCTTCCGGTTTTCCTTTTAGCTTTCCCTTTACGCTTCCTTTTAGCTGGCCTCCAGGATTATAATGTAGATTGAATGCCTTGGGTGATATTCAATAATGTGATAAGCTAATTTACGGCCTTTTTTCCAAGATCCAAAGTGGGGGGGGGGCCCCCCCAATGAATACAGCACTCCTTGATCCACAGCAGGGTAGAAGATTATCTACGTAGTGCCACTCGTTCTCTGACAACGGTAAACATTTGGGACGAAAGAAGTACCTGCTTTCAGCGATTTACAGCTAGAGGGCGCAGTCGTCAAGTAATGGAAGCGTAAAGCATCATGGGTATCAAAACTATTTAGCGTCACAAAAACAAATTGCTCACGATAAGAATACAAAATTAATCGCTTAAAATATATTATAATTCAGATTAGGACATCAAAATAATTTTAAGAAAGATCAGAATCTGGCTGATCAAGTTTTATTTTTTTAAATCCAATATTCTCTTTTAAAACGGGTTGACTTTACGAGTGGAGCTAAGTATAGCGCATGGTTTTAAATTCCGAGAACGTCCGACGAGAGTGATCATCGGCCGTTCAGGTTGAAGCTTCTTCCATGGTTTAGCCTACGTTTATTGTAATGAACTATATACAGTTTGAATCGAACACAGAATAAGTTCTTCAACTTCGGGTGTCGCCCACGCACGAGTATTTCGTGTATTTCCGCAGGAATTGTCGCGATTACCATGGTTACCATGGCAACGACGCCGCCACTTTTCATTTGACGTTTCCTCTCCTACGAACCAGACAAGTGCTGCCTTCTGGTGCCGTTGGTGGAAGCAGGTCTGATTTTCAACGCGTTTTCAGAAAAGCGTCACTACCTACTAATCTACCATGATCCACAGGTTATCCGGCTGAGAATCCATGCTATCGCTTCTATATGTATCAAAAGTGCGCTAGGGGTCTGTCAATGGAAATCCACCATATTAGGAGAGGAACCCCATTTAAGGGCCTGCATCGAGGTGGCTTCATAATTCCATTCTTCGTCCCATAAAAGGCGCAGACCTCCTTATAAATAGCCTATATAAGTTGTCTACTGCAGAACCAGATGTGAACACAACTAAATGAGTTAAATGGGAGCAAATTAATAATATTGCTAAGGTTATTATCGTGTGCGCGGCGTCTGGAAGTATTTTATGAGCGGCTACGTCTTCCTGGAAGGGGGGGAGGGGCTTTAATCGACGGCCGCTATTGTTTTGTAACCATCTTGGATATCAACAAGGCACTCTGCTGCCAAAAAAGTACAATCGATTATCTGTGTGCGTTCTACGGCGAACTCAAGATAGGCCGTGCACACTTTAATAACTTGATTTAGCATATGAATAATTAATGATATGGTAATTAGTTAATTAGAGTAATTAGAAAAACAAAGGCTTGAGTGTGTTGAATAAACAGAACCCAGAATGGGGACTACAAAAACCATTACATTACGCCTATCAATAATTAGTCACATTATTAACCAGAAGCACGAATTTAAGAAACGATACAATTAACAGGGTGGTGTTCTACTTTGAAAACTGGAAACATTCAGGGAATTTAGCAAGTCTATAAACGTCAGGGAAAAATCAGGGAATCCGATAAACATATTCTGAGGTTCAAGGAATTTCAAAATTTTTCGCCAAGTCTGTTATAATTAGCGAATTAGCTAATTCGTATTTCACTTTTTTATTTCAAACACCTTCACTTTATTTCAGTTAAAACTATCACGTTCTTTTTGCTTCATTTCTAATACAGGACTAATTACTTAGGCCTAAGTAGTATGGGTCGTTATGTGTTATGTGCGTTTCTATTTTTGTTCAGATTGCAGCATTTCAGCATTCCTACTGACCAGCCCCATTTACGGCAGTGCACATTTTGATTTAGCAAAAATGCGATGTAGTTATTAAGTGACGAGGAAAAATACACAACAAAAAATTTTTAAATCCCTACACTGCATCTTCTTTCGACCGAAAAATATATCAGGGAAAAATGTCAGAATTGGTCTGGAAAACCTGGAAAAATCAGGGTATTTCATCATGAGGTTTTGAACGCCGCCATGATTTAGAGCAAGCAAAAAATTTAAAAAAAATTAAATAAAAATAAAATATATATTTAAAAAAAAATTAAGCGAAAACCTTTAAACTATCGTAATGTGGTAAGGTGCGGTTCCATAGACTTTCAGATTATTGATCGAATGTACTCAACCAGACTCGTATGTGGCAATGTCGTAAATTCTCCATTACGTGGGCGTTGATGCCAATTTTTTCCTGTCAATCATAGTAAGTCTCAACGTATGATAACAACTCATACATTGTAAGGATAAAAGGAAATAAACCTTTGGGGCATTAGGCTTGAAACTCTCTCTCTATTCATAATGACCACGGAATCCATTAATCTAAAAGGAAAATGTCCTCTTCTGAAAGTCAGTGAATAACATCTGGGACTAAATCGCAAAGCGATCGCGTGATCCAATGACGGATGTGTTTTCTTCCTTCTAGGTGTATTTTTGTCCCAAATTGGTATATAAACTTTTGAAATTCGTGTAACGGGAGATCAAGTTCCAACGACTGGTGTCTCCAAAAGCCGCAATGAGAACTTTGTACGCTTTCATCTTTGTTGCGGCTGTCGTCGCCGGACAGAGAGACAACATTTGCTACAACAGTGAACAGGTAAATATTTTATTATTAGAACTAGCAGATGACCCGTGCATGCTGCACGGTGGATTGAGTCTCCCGGTCTTAGCCTCCCCCGGTGTTTGGTCTTCTTAGGAATGCAAATCGCGTATGCAATATTTCATTGATCTAGACTGATCCTTCAATTACTCGCCCATCCTGTTCTCCTCATCCTCTTCCTTTCAGTCTTATAAATCTGTGCCAATAAGATAAAGAATTCCTCCTGACAAAACAAGTTTCCCAGTCGGATCTTCACTCACATTATTGACTGTTTTCGTTGCTAGGTGGGAGAGCTAAAGCCATCGCCATGTTGGAATTTCAGGTGATTTCTAACTTCTAGCTGCGAGAATGCAAATGCGAGTCGTTGCGTAAACGTGCCCTTAGGGCATGCTCGCTTTTGCGTTCTCGCAGCTAGAAGCTAGAAATCACCTCAAATTCCAACATGGCGGCGGTTTTGTGTCTGCTGCCTCGCAACGAAAACAGCAAATAACGTGAGTTCAGAAGCGTTTTGGAAAATTGTTTCGTCATGAGGAATTCTTTATATTCTTGGTTCGGATTATATGACTGCAAGTATTTACTCAAACGATATCGGATTTTGCTAATCCATTTAGCGTTGTTACTATGGCAATGTCACCTTGGCCATCGCGATTGAGTTCTAGCTGCGAGAATGCAAAGGCGAGTGGTTGGATAAACGCACCCTTATACGCAATTCAACGTTATTTAAGGCTAAACAAACGCTGACGTACTTCCCAGTAACATTCCCCCTACCCACATTCTAATAGGTCTAAAATTACTTCGCTTTTTTTTTTGCCTTCACTAGTTATGATATAAACATTCTACTACGACGTTGTCCAGTTGTCTCCCCGCCCTCGGTGCCCCCCCCCCCCCCCTACACAACTCCCCCAAACATGAAGTCAATACCAGTTCTCTTCCTGCTGTATCGTCTATTTTCAAACGCATCTTTTATACGACTAATTATTACGACACGTACCTTTGCTCGATGTATTTCTTCCGTCCTTCCCTCCTCTCCCCCAACTGCGACAACACGAAGCTTACGTAGATTGTTCCTCCTCTTCCCCGCCCACCAAAATACAACGCCCTTTTGCCTACAACCCCCCTCCCCCACCCCACGTGATAATTCGGACTTGTGACGCAAATGACGAAGGCGCTCGGAATGATGCACTATGCTCATCCATCGACGAAAGTGACATTTCTTAGAACTACGGTGTAAATAAACTTTTCTGTAATGCAAATTAATTAATATTATGATAAAATTTCGTTTTAATTAATATAAATAGTCTCTAAGCGCTGGCGTCACAAAATCGAACAATAACGAAGTTTCACGAGTAACCTCTAACTAACCCTCAATCCACCTCTTCCCAAATTTAAAAAGACGGGCCACCGCCATTTTTGGTACAAAAGGCGTACGAGCACACCTCTACGATGACATCACCCACACCTGCTGCACTATATCCGAAGGTTAAGTGTTGAAAGACCCCGTTAGAGGCTAGCCAAGGTTTAATCGAGATAATTAATTCGGTTTAGCAAATAGCCTTTTGACCTTCTACACTGCAAATCACTCACATCTACACTTTAAGTTGATCATAATTGAATAACTGTGTCTGGTTTTTGAGGAGATGTGGCTGACTCGAATTGCTCAAGGCCCCTTTTTTTTTTGGCACAACCACATTAATTCGACGTGTGACACGTTGAATTAAAAAAAAAAGGTGTTAAAGAGCTCTGAAATCTAATGCGCCGTTTAGTTTACCTCGTTTCAGTGCGTCGTGCCAAGTGATAATGTTTTTAAATTTCAATCAGGGACTTGATTCTTGTACTAAAACGCTGAACAATGCACAACTAACACAGTAAAATAGTTATGGCGGAGGAAATCTTCTGAACATCTTCCAAGACATATTCCAAGTTCCTTCAAGGAACTTTGGAATATGTCTTGGCAGATGTTTTCTTCCTTATATCCAAATGTCACTTAGACAAAATCTTCGAAAGTTGCATACCATCTGGCAAAAAAATCGTTGAATACCAGCCTACCAAAAAGCCAATCAGCCTATCATATATGCTGAAAATATGTGTGGGGGGGGGGGGGGGGCAAAAAATTGCAAATTCCGTCCTCAGTGGAATAAAACAGCCATTCAGTATTTAGTATCATGCAAAATTCCATAAGGGAAAAGGGATCCACCACGTTTTTGCCATAGAAAGTAGTGGCATCCGAGCCAAAATGGCTGCCACCAAGTTTTCTCGTCCACTCACTCATCGTTCAATGATCTCTTAACTGATACACTGGTGATTGTCAGTTAAGTTTTAGTGATCTGGGTTCAGACCACAAACTTGGTATATCGGCCATTTTGGCTCTGATATCACAATTTTTTACCGCTGAAACCTGATGGGACACTTTATCCATGAGGGTTTTGGTATAATGCTTTCTAAGGCACGGTGTTTTTCCCGATCGTCACGCTGTGTTGATTTTCTACTATGAATTGCTTGCACCATTGTTGCGATTTGGATATTGTCAGTGTTGAATTGTTACGTGAAGTAGTCAAATCATATACACACCCTGCCTTGTGTAGATTGTAAGATTGTGCTTAAGTTGACTCGTAGAAGTAGTTATTTTTAAGCAACTCAGATCATAAATTCCGTATCCTCGCAATAGTGGCCATCAATGTAAATCCAAAAAATTGTATCCGTAAATTAAACCAGTTAATCCATTATGTTGGCCAGTCCATGTCCTAGTTTTGGGATCAAAACTTTATGATTTCCTTAACAGGGTAGCTTTTAACGTTTAGCTAGAAGTTTCTTCATTATTTGAAGCAATGTAATTTGGCTTGCCAACAACTTCCATTATATTATCTGGTAAATAACTACCCATTGTTTCATGCAAGGAAAAAAAAGCTTTGGCTCTGCCAAGTATTATCATTTTGCTCAATGGCAATTCTTCCAAAATAAATGAGCAGCTATTTAATGCGACTATTCTAACATAACTTCTTCTAAACTTTTTTTTTTGCACGAAACAATGGGTAGTTATTTAGCAGCTTACATTTCGGAAGTTGTTGGAGACCCAAATTCTGTTCCTTCAATAATGAAAACACTTCTAGCTAAATAACTTTGTGACAACATCGTCGCCCCCCCCCCCCCCCACCTACCCTCCATGTACACGAAAATCTAGTTTGATGGAACTGTTATCTTAATTATTGCAGGTTAGGAACGCAGTGCAGGAATGCCAAAAATCTATAGGAAATGAGGGTGGTTTCCCTGGTCAAGGTGGAAGATTTCCTCCTGGCGGATTTGGTCAAGGAGGAAGATTTCCTCCCGGCGGATCTGGATTTGGTCAAGGTCAAAGTGGAAGATTTCCTCCTGGCGGAATTGGTCAAGGTCAAGGAGGAAAATTTCCTACCGATGGATCTGGATTTGGTCAAGGTCAAGGTGGAAGATTACCTACTGGTGGATCTGAATTTGGTCAAGGTCAAGGTCAAGGT
>JAHWFP010158733.1:4299-18159 GCA_023313725.1 Lithobius niger | reverse complement strand
TTAGGGAAGTTAAGGCAGAAATTAACGGGCAACAATTTGAAAACTTTGCACTAAAACAATAACTAAACCCAAGCTAAATTAGTATGATAACCCAAGCTGATTTATATGATGATAATCAAATAAATCAACCTAATGCTTAATAGAGGAAGCCCATGCTACCCGCGGCTGGTGTTGGATGCACCATTTGCAACAATGGTACGGTTTGTTCGCTCATGTGTATGTCCATGTTTCACAGAGTTACATTTCTTCAATTAAATTTTTGCACACACACTGGTTAACAAACGCTGATTTTTGTCACTTCGCTCACTCAATCAGCGCATCCTGTGACTCCACTCGCATGACACGCCGTTTTAAAAATTGGCACACTCGAGTGACGACACTCATGATGTCGGGCTTACAACGCTTTTTTCGCTTTGCTCACTCAATCAGCACATCCTGTGACCTAAATCTCCCTCTCCCCCAAATCTAATGACACTCCAGTTCTAATGATCAATTTTATTACATTCTTGCATATTCAATTATTTATGTTCCAAGCTGGCGGAAATAAAATGCATATGCTTTTGTAAAACAATCTCCAAATGATGATTTATGGTGGGCAACAATTTAAACACGTCTGTGAACCTTATTCTACCATATTTTGCGTCATACGGAGTAGTGCCCACGACGGGACGTGTAAATTTCCAATTGGTTGGATGCACAGAAACCTTAGACATGTAGGTTTTGAAAGGTACTCGCAGTTAAGCAAAGCGAGATATTTCCATGTGTGTGGTAAACCTTTTCAAGTACTTTTTTGTTTTTCATCATTCTAAGGATTTTGATAAACACTGTGACCAACAACTTGAATTAGCTTGCATCTTGGTACGTAAACGAATTTTGTGTTTGTTTGGTGATCAAATGAAGCCATAAGAGGCCAACGAAATGTTTACGTATTGTTCTCTGTAGGGAAAAAAATTGTTATCATGGGTGCATTGTCTTAGACTCGGCTGATTTGCCACTGTTGTTATTTGACCTCAGTTAAGGTTGCTAAAAGTTAAGCGGTTCTCAGGAGTGGTACTAAAAAATTGACTTGGTATGTGAGGATTTTTTTTAAAGTTATATTCGCCTTTCTTCAGATAATGGTGACGGCTTTTTTTACCAAACCAAAAAAAAAAAAATTTCTCCAGTAGTCTACATTTGTTGTGGATTAAAATGTCTGTTTTAATGCCAGGTTCAGCCACTTTCAGATGTTGCACGTGACTTTCTTTAGATCCTAGTTTTTTGTTGAGAAACACCTGTAAACGGCCCTTAGATTCGTTTGAGATGATCATGTGAATAGAACGTGAGCTGGTGTGGTCATCAGCTCTAGCTGATGGCTTAAAAAACTATTCATGCGTTTAAGAAAAAACCCACGTGTGTGCTTTTGAGAACCACTTAATTAACTTTAGCGGCCTAGCAAAGGAGTTTTAATTAGATCTCTTACATGATATTTGGTACGATTGGTGATTAATGTAGTGCGTGACCCCTTCTAATAGGTTCTCTTATCTGCTTTTGTGGCCTCCACAGCCAACTCAAGGAGTATAATGCTTTGCGAAAATGCTAAAAAGATCTTTGATTTCTAATACAGTATTGAAGATGTGTAATAAAGAAACAGAATGCAAAAGGCACTTATAAGAGATAAAATGTATTCCTGCGCATGGGAATTGAAACGTGTCTCGAATTGCCAAGTCGGTCTTGATCATTTCCAAAACTTCATTAAAGAAATACTACCACTGACTGTGATGTGTATTTGAACCATATTACTGCTGCTTTGCAGTTTTCTATCATCGAGCAGTTTTTGTCCAGTTGATACTAAACTTATTTTGTTTCAAATTTTTCCACTATTTTACTTCACAACTTGTATTGAAGCAGTGAATTTGAAAATTGTTATGCTTAAAAATGTTCTGTATTACGTTGTGTGCCATGGTCGGACTTGGGCAGGATTCCAGTCTGCCAAGGGCTGAAGCACCTTTTACAATAGGCACCCTATCCTGATGTACTACGGTTTTTTTCTTTTCTTTCAAATGTCGCTTTAAAAAGGAGCAAAAAATTAATTTACTTGCATATACGTATTATCTTTGGGTAACCTACCTACATGACAACTGGACACTACATAAGTGCCGAGAACTTGTTGCATATATTCGACACAAGTATTCCGTTACTCCATCGCCACAAGACGCTTCAGTAGACGTTATTTTTAGCTTAAAACGTTCCGTAATCATTGCAAGCTAATAGTTGAACACCACAGCCGACAGTATTGATATAGGCCTGTTTGCGTATTGGTTACACCATACTGACATTGTCCTTTTTTTTTGTGTGTGGGGGGTGGGGGAGGTATCCGTCCTGTACGTCATTGGTCACCGGCCACTTACAGTCCACCATGTGCATGTGGAATGTAGCCATCTTGATGTGTTCGTCGCCGTTTCCATCTTTCGTGAAACTTGCGCATCATGTGAGCAACTTGTGTCTTCCTGAGCGGCTTTTTTATTTTTGTAGGTAGTACAGATGTACGATACAATCTAGATTTGAGGTTCGTTTAAAATCACAATGTGTTGTGCAGTGGAAACTTGGACCACTGCACTGTGACGAAGTGTGGTGCTAATGACCTAGCTGCAATAATTTCAGCATGTTCTACGTTAAGAGTGGCGCCTAATCAAAGCGTGTTGTAACTTAGTAGTGAGACACTTCTACGTCATGTGTTCCTACTGATCATGTTGGGCCCAGTTTGTAAATGATTGAAAGGTATAAATGCAAGTAAATGTCGATGTAATTCTCCTTTAAATTGTAATGCGGGTCTTCTATATTAGTGCCTATCGGTTTAGTACATGCACAAAACGGACGATAAAGCTGTTTTATTTGTTGTGTTTGTTCTTCCTCCACCCCCTCCGTCAAAAAGCAATGATAGATGCGTAAAATGAACCCTACAGGTGCAGTTTGTTTCAATTAAATTTACACTATGGATTAGAGATGTGTGATACTTGAAATATTCGAGCAGATCCGAGTGTGCAACTTCTACTTGAACTCCAGTTAATTACTCACATCCATACTGGAAAAACACTAACTTGGTAAAATTCCGATGACTTAGCCAATTTTTGACCAAATTTGACATTGCAATATACGAAATTGACCATCTCAAGTCTTGACGTTGGCTTGCTAATGGTGTAGCTTGAAACAAGTAGCGCAAACGGTTTTTAAGTTATATCCTTAAAACTGGGAAACCATGACCCAGACAGTTAACTGGGAAACCCAGACAGTTAAGTTGCATCTTAGTTATCCTAAATTAAACAACCGTATTGTTCACCGAATACTCAAACTCGGCTCAATACTTCATTCTTCTGTTACAAACTCTGCTCGGCGTGAATTAAAATTATTAAACTCGCACACCTCTACTATTGATGCAGACTAACTAATAATTGCCACAAAGCCACGAAACACAAAAAAAATAGCAAAGATGCAAAGAAGAAAACAGTTTTTGATTTGATTTTAATTGAGCGGTGAAGTGAAAAAAAAAAACTAGAAATATGGCTTCCCCCCCCCACCCACAATCAATGGGCAATTCTATCGGGGCAGTCGGGTAGATGCAAATAACTGACCTAGTATGCTCCGTGTTGTGCGCAGTGCACTTACTTTTTTTTTGTATATTGTAACTTAATGTGTTGTTTTATGCTCATTTTAATTTGTTTGCTCATGCTTCGTAGCTAGTGCTACTTTTTAGCTTTGAAAATAGCAACTTTCGTACGTTTGTGCTACTTCGTTTTGGACAGCAGAAGTTATCTACTCTGTTGCTGAAGTCGTATCCTTCCTTCCTTTAGAAAACGGCCAGTTTTGTTTTACTTAAATCAAGATTTTGGGCAAGCTGTCACTACCGTATTATTATTTTGTTCATGAGAAAAAGGAACATATTAATTTTGTTTGCTCGACGTCTGAAGTGGGTAATGTGTTTTAAGTTGATAAATAATTTGAGTGCATTTTCCACCAATGTATGTTTTAACGCCATAAGGGTTAAAGTAGGTTTTAATGTAACGAAGATAAAATGTATCATTTTTGTGTTGAGTGTGACTGAAAACCGATTTGCGTATGAAAGCCGAATTAGTCTTGCTTTTAGCCTGATTAAGTGTAATTTATGACTGGACGAAGTGGCACCTTTGAAATACGTAATGTAACTTCGAAATGTGTACAAGTGCTTAATTTTAGGAATTTCTCGCTTGTCTAGAATAAAAGTGCAGTAACTCAACATTTTGTCGTTTTGAGTTTGTCCACATATATTAGGAATAAAATGAAACTAAGCTGCCAATAAGAATACCTGTATGTGTTTACTACCATCATTGCAACCGACCTACCGACTTTCGCTGTAATGGGAGCATGTTTATTTGTCAAGTAGAATTATTTAGTACCTTCTTTAAGTCCTATAAGTATGATGTTTATGAGAATTACATTACCTGATAATTTTCGCATTCCTTTACAGAATGCTGTCTTTCTCTAGCGGTTTTTTTTGGTTGTTTTGAGCCGGCCAGCTGCAAAACCCAAGTGCTCATGCACGCACCCCTCCTATAAAAGCGAAAGGCTGCCATCTTTTTTCCTCTAGCATCCAGGCGTGAACACGCCTTCGTTTTACCCTTCCTCCCTTGTTTTCGAGATCCTTCCTTTGCCACTGCTTCCGTCGGCAGAACCAATCCCGATTGCCTGCCGTCCCTGATGTTGTCATCAGCCCGTTGTCTCTTTCGTCTGGACCTTCGGCCGCACAGCATTTTTGCACCACGATCAGCCATGCGATCATCTTTCCTGCTTTACATGGGATCGGCTTTTTTACCAAGCATTTGCTTTCATTAGCAATGAAAGACTTGAATCCAGTAGATGACTCAGGACAACGCCACCAAACCCAAGCTTTACCTTCCCACGGCCGTCTGCGGCCTTTTTCTTCCTTCTCGGTTTGCTCTACAATATATCAATTTAAGGATACGCTCTTTCGTCCTTCACGAAAGACTAACTTCATTGTCATCAACACAAGCATCCCTTCATCAGGGCCGTCTTTGATTTTTCTTTCACTTCACAACAACAATCAAAACCCTCTCCATCTGTAATTCACAAGTCCTTTCGCGGCCTCAACTCGACCAGAACCGCCGCCTTGGATCTCCCTTTCTGCTCATCACGAAAGACTGAAAGTCACCTCATCGACAACATGCTTCGACCAGTCTTGGCTTCTTTCTATCTCCCACCCTTCTTTCTTCTCATCGCGAAAGGCTGAAAGCAAAGCCAACAACAACTGACAAGCCCACACGTCCATCAGCTTGATCACCTTGGACGTCCATTTCGTTCCAAAAAAAAAAAAAAAAAAGCCAAAGTCAACAGAATGGTCATCTCTAGTTTGAAGCTTCCATTGCAGTTCACGTATCGCCTTCCGGATATGCTGCTGTGTAACATCGGTCGCCTGGCAAGGCAGGCCCGTCCGAAAGTTTCTCCACCACAAAGTCAAGGGGTCCATTCAACACTGTCACCCTCACCTCCAGCAGCGCCCCCTCTTTCCCCGGATCATCCATCCACTGCATCGGCCTCTCCAAGCCACTGCGGCCAAACCCCGAAGACTTAATTTCTCTTCGTTAGACCAAGAAGTTCAAACCTAATCTGCAAAGATCGGCCTCACGATATACCACCTACGACTGACACAGCTCTCGATCTTTCATCTCTTTCGTCTTGTCGCTCTCGCAGCTTACATCTCCACTCATGGCTTCCTACGATCAGCCTCTTTGGTCCAAACAAGTCCACACTCTCATGGACAGAGCCGTCTGGGACTTCAGTAGAAGAGACATTCATCTCAGCCCGCCCCTCCGGCATCTCCTCATAGCACACCCCACACCATGGAATGGGTCACATTTTTGCTCAACTGAGTCTACCTGCAAACGTCACCATTCCCCTCCTTCTACCTCTCTGAAACTGCGCTACAGTTATCTCACTCGCTCAACTGCTCAACGTCTTCCGCTTCTAATCTCGTTTTCTGTTTTAAAATTCTAATATCTGCTGATTTCCGTGGTGTTTTTTTTTCAAGATTTTCCAAACGTACCTTTGGCGTGCTCGCTCCCTCCCTCTCTCTGTTTTTTTTTACTTAACGATTCAGTTCTTTACTTTTCATCTGGTTTCATTGTACCAGTTTTATTTGGATTTAAATTAATTTGAAGTTTGTGTAATATCGGGCAATGTTTTCCTAATACTTAAAGAGTAAAATGCTTCATGTATATCTTAGAAACAAGTCTGAGAACTGAAACTTGTGGTACGAGATTAAGTTTTTGCCATAACAATTGTGATCGTCGTGTGTCATAACACAACAAAATCTCATGAAATGCACTGATCACTGTAATCGGTAAACTCTGTTTCTTGAGTTGGTCTTTGTCTTGTATATTTATTATTTCGAAAAAAATCGAAACAGATGCAATTAGCATTCTGGAAATTTTAAAGCAGATAGAACTTTATCTGCTTTAACACTTGAGCAGATAAGTGTTACAACACTTGTGTCGGTCACTTTTATTTTGTGACTGTGCCTTTCTGTATTCCATACTGTTATTTTGTTAAAACTTAGCGTTTGACAAAACTTTTGCAACCATAGTTCAACTTTTTTTTAAAATAAATTTATTATAACCAGCAGTATGAGGAGAAATATCGCAAGACTACGTTGGGGACCCGTTCAGAAACCAATTCGTTAACGGGCAAGAAAAACAAGGAGAGGGTAAGCTTAATGGTGGTTTTGTCGTTCTTGTCCGTTGGGATCGCTTTGGGGAGCTTTGTCTGTCTAGTGGGGTTGTCATCTTCTTCCGATCTCCATTCTGGGTCGGACTGTTCGTCGTATTGGTTGAAGCTGGACGATGAAGCTGTGTCACTGTCTTCATTGGCGGAGCTGCTGTTTGAGGAGTCGGCCCATTCTTGTATTTGGTGACCCAGTGATGCAAGTTTGCGGTCCATTGTCTCCGGGTACCAGTAAGGCTGAATGTCCTGTACGTTCACAAATCCTTTCATTCTGGTGTTTGTCACCACTACCTTGTATATGACTGCCTGCACTCTTCTTTTCCTTGATTCGTTAGGAGCCTGGTGTAGAGGAGGCAGCTTCTTTAAGATGCCCTTCTCTGCATTTGACAACACGTGGTTCGTGATTTTGACCAGCTCGTTTGGCTTGAAGAACTGCAAGGTTGATGGTCTTGTCGAATATTTCTTTGTCTTGTGGCATAGTCTTCCATAGAGATTATTATTAAACAGGACAGAAAGCTAAATGGACACAAGAAGGGTTAAATAAGTACGGATGCTAACCTATTTACGCTGCTTTTTGGGCTTAAATGTCAGACTGCCTGAACAGGGAATTTAACCCAAGACCTTTGAAACCAAAAACCGAGGCCCTACCGCTGAGCCATACTGACACGGCCAAAAGGCAACATCCATAGGCAGCATTTAACATGCACACGTATGCTCATAACCGTACACTTTTCAAATCGCCACGGGAAGGAAGCTTGCTCGTGCCACCAGTGAAACCGAAAGGAACACACTTAAAAGCGTGAAATTAGGTATTCAACAAGACGGAAAGCCAAACGGGCTCGAGACGGGTTAATTATTTTGCCCATGTCAGTATGGCTCAGCGGAAGGACCTCGGTCTTTAGTTTCAATGGTCGTGGGTTCAATTTCCTGCTCAGGCAGTCTGACATTTAAGTCCAAAAGGCAGCGTAAATAGGTTAGCATCCTTATTTAATTTGTCTTGAGCCCATTTGGCTTTTCATCCTGTTTAATGCGTAATTTCACAATTTCGTGTGTGTTGCCTCTTGGTTTCAGTGATGCGTGGCGCGCAAGCAAGCGTTCCTCCAGTGGATATTGGAAAAGTGTATGTTCAAACGTATATGACTGCATGTTCAATGCTGCGTACGTACTTTTCCCTTTGACTGCGTCAGTATGGCTTGGGTAGTCCTTCGGTCTTTGGTTTCAAAGGTCGTGGGTTCAATTCCTCGCTCTGTCTGAAAAAAAGTCCAAAATGCAACGTAAATAGGTTAGCATCCGTATTTATCTTCTATGGAGAGGCCTTATTCTGTGTATGGTAGATTCAGCTTAGTCAGTAGATGTTTCGGGTAGCGTCCATGCATCGGGAAATATGGTGTTTCCCCTGTGCTTATGTGAGGAGCTGTCTGTATCTCCCACTGAAGAGCAGGTCAGAGTGGTCCCCAACTTTTCTTGTTTGTCGTGCACAAAGGTCCTGAGACAGCCCTTGAGTGTGCGGTTCACTTGTTCTGTAGAGTTTGATTGGGGGTGGTAAGCTGTTGTCCTGTTAAGCTTCACTCTCCTGATGTTGCGAGCAGTGCTTCGAAGACTTCCGTCTTTGAGTGCTGGTTCGTTGTCTAATATCAAGATGTCTGGTGGTCTACAAATGTTGAAAGCATCCGTGATCAGCTTCTTAGCCACCGTTTATGCCTTAGCTAGTTGCTATCAGTACTTCAAAAAGCAGTCTACCACAGTTAGACGTACACGTGGTGGTATGAAGATTCAAAAAGGTGTCCCACGAAGTCCACTTTTAGCATATGTAGGGTGTGATCTGGAATTACTGGCTGCATGTCCTCTGCTTTCTTGGTTTGGGCATGTTTCACAAGCTGGCAATTGGGACAGGATCTTACATAAAGCTTACAGTTCGTAAACATTCTGCGTTAACATCGGTCTTCTGGATTTTGAAGTGGACCTCGTTCCCTATGGCAGATGCACAGTATGCCCCTTGCACTGGTGCAGGAAGGCTCACTGTACACCAAGACCCAACCATATCAAGGCAGAATTTGAAAGTCCTCAAGTTTCCCAACGTTGATGCATTATGGGGGGTGCGACCGCATGAACACTTGCTTCCAGAGTCATAGAGGAGGAACCCACCGAGATCCTTATCATGGATGCAATCATGTAACTACCACTGGATGCCAACCCACACCAACACCACTACTGCTGCTGGAGTGTGGACTCAAGAGTAATGCAAGCTTCACATCAATATCTGGTAGCTGCGAGCAATTTACCTTGCGATGCGTCACTTCCAAGACAACTTTGGAAGCAGGGTTGAAGTGCACAGCCACAACACCACTGCTGTTGCCTACTTGAACCAGGGGGGAGAGATCCACTCTTAAGAACTTAAGAGGGCTACGGCCATCTTTAATTCCCTGTAGAATATACACGGAATTTGATAGAATTTCACTGGTGAAGCGGGGCCCGTAGGGTGATGTCGCTGCTCGTCTCTGGCAGGAGGGGGATTACGATATCACACTGATCTCAGCATGGCCCATTGGGGTTCATCACTTCTGGTCGGCCGTGGTAGAATTTAGAGGAAATTTGGTAGCATGTAGACAGAATTGGGTGGAGCGGGGCTATGACGTCACTGCCAGTCAAAGGGGGAGGGGGGGATTGAGGCTTAATGGCGAGTCAAAGGGGATGTGTAGGGTGATGCCACTTCTGGTCACTAAGGGGGGGAGGGGGTGGTGTGCTGGTCAAGGGTGACCCATAGGACGACGTCGCTTCCAGTCAAGGAGTAGAAGTTACAGGAAATTTGGTAGCCTATGCATGGAATTTGGTAGGATTTACACAACCACTCCGGCGAGGGAGCAATCGCGAAGTTGCATCGCTTCTGGTCATATGAGGTCTTGTAGGTTGACATCACACTGGTCAAATGGGACCTGCAGGGTGATGTAACGCTGGTCAAGCGAGTGATGACGTCACGTTTGTGCGTGCAACTGCGCATGCTTGTCTGATGCTGAAAATAGCCTTACATATTACTCAACCCAGCAGGACTAGCCTCTTTTGTTTGATGACTAACGAACAACCAGCCTCATCAAGGCCTTTGGCTTAGAAGGACAAGTCTCGAGGAGGTTATTTCCACAATGGGATCTCCCGTTAGTAATGACATACTTACTCAAGGAACCCTACGAGCCACTGGGACTTGCTTCGTTAGGACTCCTGACCCACAACTCTCAGTACCTTCCTAAAGCACCGAACAGAACGAACCAAATGGACCACTTGGTGACAGTTCAGCTATTTCCCTACTGTTGAGGTGGCTTGCTTACGTCAACCATCGTCAGCAATGAATCTGTTTCTGGTTCCTCACGCATGCTCAAAAGCTCCACCACTGGCAACCGCTCCAAACCAACTCCCCGAAATGGTTTGCAATTTGGCATTGTTCGCGCCTGGCTACAACCATTAGCCTAGCCTGGTCAATCAATTAGCCACGTCTGGTTACGTTAAAGGTATGACGTAACGAGTGCTCTGTTGAGCTTGTTGATTTTGCTGAGCTGCGATTGCAGTTTCGGAAGGTACTAAACGGCTGATGCAACATCACGCGCACGCGCAACATGAAGTTTAAAGCCAAACTGTCTCTAACAGTGGTGTGTTCTGGTCGCTCTGTTAGGTCGTTTAGGAAGGCACTGATTGTCTTCCTGCTTGCTTTAGCTTCTGGGTAATGCTGCAGTGAACTTCAAGCCCTCAACGTGGACGAGGCTTATCTGCAATTCGGTCCAAACTACGGCTCAGTGAGACTTCTGTCCCGAGGGTCCTTCAGGGTGAATACCCAAGCATCCATGGATGCATCACAGTTCTTCACGGTGCCAGCTCTCTGTCCCCCTGCATGGGATGAAGAGAAGTGACTACAGTACCCTTCAGAGTGCTACTATTTTACCTCGATGCAACTGTGGATCCATAGTGTAGAAAATACAGAATGAACTTATTCCTCTGAAGCAGGATGGCAATAATGAGAAGCTACACCAGCCATGATCACTTCTTGAATCTGCTTCTATCATTGAATTGTCTATGAGAACACGGATGAATTCGCTAACTCTGACAATGTCAAGAAGACCACCCAGGATGTTCTAGCCGTCTCTGCGTCTTGGGCTGTCGACACTTAAGTTTCATTAGAAGAAATCCTTAAGAGTGCCTCATGGCAGTGTGAGACCACCTTTACTTCACACTACCTTTGGTCACCCTTTGTCTTTCCCTACACGAGAAGATTCAAGGCAACTGCAAGGAATCCACAAACTAACCTAGGAGGTGATAACGGCAACTGCCCACCATCTAATTTGTCAAAGTTTCAAACATGCAAATTGTTAATTGGGGACGATATTCTGGGATAAAAACACTTGACTTACAGTTCTTCAGCCTGAATCGGTAAACCTGCCTCCCATCATTATTACCAGCCTGCTTCCCCTCATTGTTGCCACTGACTTTGCATTGGAATAGTAAAGACGGCCTCCAAGCGTGGCACTTGAGGTGTCCAGGTCCGGCTTACATTGGGTACATTGGTGTGACAGAAGCAAGGATTTTTAACTGCATCAAGAATTTTCGTCTTAATGCAGACAATATGCACATTTTTAATTGGGTAAGCACTCTATCACGTTTGGAATTGCTAAATCAAGTGTTTTTTTTAGACTAGGGCCGTCATCACTTCCACTGTCAACATAATGAAGCGCCCCCGCCCCCCTCCACCCCTCTCCTAGTCTATCGTTTTGGATTGAGCAATCCGCACTGTGTGAAGAAACAAACCATCCTTCCTGCATAACGTCATTGAAGAATTGCCGCTGAGATGACCACGATGAGCAAATTGGTCACGGCTCTCTCATTGTTATTTTGGCTGTTGTCTCTTGGCTCATGCCACTTGCGAATAAACACGGACGTTATCTGCTTCGACTTCCAAAAGGCTTTCGAGTCTGTGAATCACAGTGAAATATTGCTAAAATCTGAAGCGCTAGATATCCGAGGACAGTTGAACTCTTGGATTGCGTCCTTTATTTCAAACAGGTCCCAGGACGTCGCTGTGTCCAACTCTGTCTCTTTCTTCTTGAAAACCATCAGCGCGGTACCTCAGGACTCTGTCCGTGGTCCTATACTTTTTGTAATTTTTTGAATGACTTGAACTGCAACTCCGATACAGTTTTAGGCTATAAATTCGAAGATGACCTTAAAATTAGCTCTAAGGTGATTGCGACTTCCGATGTGGCATCTTTGCAAGGAACTACCGAATTTTTCTCGAACTGGGCAACTGTATGGAAATTACCCCTTTCAGAAACCAAGTGCCAGGCCTTCCACAATGGACCTTCCAATAGAAACTTTTCTTACTTTTTAAACTATCACCTGCTTCTCAAAACTGTTGAAATCCAGGATCTCGGTGTCTAGTTCACCTCCAACCTTAAGCCTTCACTTCATTGCAACAAGATTACCGCCGCAGCCTTTCATCGCCTTGCCATTGTCAACCGATGTTTCACGTCAGGCAGCCGCGACAGAAAACTTTGGGCTTTTAAGGTTTTCGTCAGGCCTCTTCTGGAATACGCAACCCTGGTCTGGTCCCATCCTTGCTGAAGGACATTGATTAGGGTGAATCCGTACAACGACGCTTTACAAAGCGTCTCGAGGGCTTGTGGGATTTACCCTACTCTGCGTTTAACCACCCTCAATATCAACCATCGTCAGCGATGAATGTGTTTCCGGTACCTCACGCATGCTCAAAAGCTGCAACACTAGCAACCACCCGCAACCACCTCCCCGAAATGGTTTGCAATTTGGCATTGCCCGGTTACATCCATTAGCCTAGCCTGGTCCAATCAATTAGCCACGTCTGGTCACGTTAAAGGTATGACGTAACGAGTGCTCTGTTGAGCTTGGTGAGTTTGCTGAGCTGTGATTGCAGTTTCGGAAGGTACTAAATGGCTGACGCAAAATCACTGTGCACGCGCGACGTCAAGTTTGGAGCTAAACTGTCTCTAACAGTGGTGCGTCTGTTCGCTCTGTTCGGTCGTTTAGGAAGGTACTGATGGTATGCTGGGTGCTGACCTCCCTTTTATCGAAGCATGCCCTGTCACATCCACACGCGTTCATTCTTTAAAGTTAATGCATCCCAAGTTCAAATTGGAATCTCGTAGAGCCTACTTTGCAGCATGTGTTGTTCCGGCCTGGAACTCACTTTCGGAACTCACTTTCGGACTTAGCCGTCACCAGCACCTATGTGGCTCTTTTCAGACGACACTTAACCGCAACGGTACTTCGAAATTTCGTAAAAAGACCCGAACATCTTTCCCTGGCTATAGTGAGGGTACACTCTGTTCTTCTGGCGCATTTTTGTTGTTGTGGGACCACGATTCCTTAGCATAGGGTTCCTGTAAGAGGGCTTAGGCTCCTTCCTCCTCTTAATCATTGGATGGTGGTTAAACATTACTTACTTGTACTTACTTCCCATTTTGCCACCCTGATATTTCCTCAACCCCATATCCGATTCGGATTTTTTTTTTTTTGCTAAACCTTGTTCAGGTCTCCGTGCTACTACATGCAAAGTCTGGTCTGGTGTGGATAGTCCTTGCAGTTTCAGCGTGATGTGCGGTCGAAGTTTACCTTGGAGTGTGATTATAGTCTGCGCCAATTATTTTTCTTATTAAATTTTCAGGATTTTCTATGGGATTTTTTCTCCCCCGTCCCCCCCCTGCCCTTTTTGTTCTAACCTAACCTAACCTAACCCAAAGGTTATTGTTTTTGTTATAACCTAACCTAAAGGATATTTTGGTCTCAGTGCATTGGGGGTGCTTCACACTGGTCAAGGTATGGCCTAATGATGAGACCACATTCTCATCAATTTAGTCTGGGCATGGTTTTTCGATCAACGTCCTTTACCGAAAGGACGCTGACCAAAAAAAAACATCCGGGCAACCGGGGTGAAGGAGTCGAACAGTACCTGCCTAAACCACCGAACAGAGCGAACAAAACGCACCACTGTTAGAGACAGATTGGCTCCAAACGTGACGTCGCGCGTGCGCAGTAACGATGCGTCCACAGGGAGCCGTCACAAAATACTCTTGGTGTGTGAGTTAAAAAAAAAAA
>JAHWFP010158727.1:0-16800 GCA_023313725.1 Lithobius niger | reverse complement strand
CATGACTGCACCATTTTTATTGTTTTTAAACCACATTAGAAAAAAAAAAGGTTTTTGAAAAAATTTCAAATTAACATCGAATTTTTAAAAAGTTGTAATTATGTCCAAATAGCATAACTCCGCATTTCAGTTCGAATGACAAACAGTAACTACTTTTGTCAACAGATGGCGCAGTAACTTGGCACCAGGAGTGAACAATCCATGCACAGTTTTGGACGGCTACGAACATTCTTTCTTGAAATTGGGTTTTAGCAGGGACGTACCTTTACGTCCCTGGTTTTAGGACGATGCCGTCAAATCTGTCGGTATAGAAAAGGAGATTATGGCAAACGGGAAATTATGGCAAACGAGAAATCCAGCAGAAGAGGGGAAGAGTGTAATTTCGAGCAAACGGGAAAATGCTCAAGGGCTGGGACAATTACCATAAAATTGGTCGTTAATTGGGATTACGGCAAACAGGATTATGGCAAACGCACCATAGCTGTAATGGCGCAACCAATGAGATTTTAGGAGCTTCTGGTAAAATGTTTTGTTAGTAGAAATTCGACATGCCACACCCAAGGATTTCACACAGATATCCATGCTGTGCCCTGCAATAGCGGGTCATGATGGCCGCTTCACAACAAGTAGCTTGCGTGGAATGGCACGGACTGGCTCGGCTCGGCATATATTAATTATTTAATCTGAAATCCGAACTCGAGCCGTGGTTTTCTGGTGGATATGCCGACAGTGCGTCAGTATGGAAATTTTTTACCATACTGATACATTGTCGGCATTTCTGCCAGAAAAGCACCATGCGAGTTGCAGTTGCAACCCATGCCAAGAGAAGCCGATAGGACCTTTAACGGAGCGTGTTCATGGACCGTGCGCAACGCCTAGAGAGGACACGTACAGCGGCGTTTCAAAGAAATTTTGCTGCCTATCCACGTCAGCTTGTTTGTTTACGTCAAAAGCTCATGCGGGAAGGCACGAGTTCGGCGCGCGGTCCCCCGATCTGTCGGAGTTAAAAAAAAACAAAAAAAAACCATGCACCGCGTCTGTTGAATTGCATTCTGGGATAGGAAAATGGTGGACCACGTACTGCCTCTTAGGAGTGTCCACTTCGCTGCTTTCCTTGACGCGAGATCCGTCACCAAACGCACCTTACAGACCAGTTAATATATTGTTTTTGTGTTCTTTTCACGTGTTTTATCTTGAATAAGTCTTTTTACGTGTTTTATCTTAGCGACCCGAAAATTCAAGCATTTAAATAAAGTGTATGGTTAGTGAGTTTTAGTTGAGTAGGCTTTTATGAATTAACTACTTCATTTTACGACTGAAGCTTTGGTCGTGAAGCTTTAGCCATTTCTATTGCTGGCACAATTACTTCAGTTTCTTACGCGATGAAAGCAGGTCACTAATTAAAGTCATTGCAAAAGAAAATGGTCCCCCATTTATATGTTTTGAGATGTACATTTTGAAGATGGAGACTCAACATTGGCAGTTGTCGCAAAACGTACATCAGTCATTGCCAGCCTGCATAATAATAATCAGGAAAAAGTATATATTGTTTTATTTAGGAAATAAGTAGAAAAGCGAAAAAGCCAAAATCGGACACTAGAAACAAAGTAGTACAGTAAGCCACCATTATGCACTTACGCTTCGTTGGAGTGGTGTTACCCGGATTCGAATTGGCAGCTCAGTCCGTCCCTAGATCACTGACAAAACTCCTCTGTTTATGCAGACTCCACTTATCGGTCGAGTGGAGCCCTAGTCACTACTGTTACCTTATGAACGGGTTCAATGGGGCAGTGGGCACGAAGTGGGCGAAGTGGGTTGCCAGCTCGAATCCGGGTCACGCCACTCCGACAAAACATAAGTGCACACAGGTGCTTACAGTATTGCCTTATTTTTAGTATGTGATTTCCGTCGTTGGGTTTATTTTAATCTTTCCTTCAAATTTGTGTTCGTTTTTTTTTTAATTTTTAAAAATTATTTTTGCTTTATTAGAAAGGCATTTGGGCTCAGAACTTGAAGTTATCATACAGAATGGGACTAATGCCTCAGGCCAAAGTAGCAGAACATTTATTGGAGACTATGAAGAGACGAAACCCTCCAATTCTGCATAATTCCTCAGAGCTCAAGACAGACTACCCACGCAGTAAGTAAGGATAGCTTAGCAGCAAAACGGCAAAGCGGAAGAGCAAGCTTAAAAAATCGTCCGATAGATGTCACCTTCCACTTCTGTGGCGGACCAAAGCCGCCTACAGTAAAGGCCGGATCAGATCAAGACACTATGTACTTAAATACAACCATTGACATAGAAGGAAGCGCAAGTTTGCTAGGTGCTGCCATCTCTACACCAAGCGACGAAATTTCAAACCAACCGACGAGGGTGCCAAATTCTGCCAACCGATGACGCCACTTGGCAAACTTGTCGCGTCAGTATTTGTTGCGCCTTCTAGCGGAGCAATGTGGAAGGGAAAGCTGATCCGGCCTTTATTGTAGGTGGCTGTGGTCGGACGCGCATCTCGGAAGCAAATCGTGAATTACGTCACGCACGAAGGTCAGGTTTATAGTTCCGTCCTTATTTGTTTCTGCTATCGTTCGCTGTTATGCTTTCCGAAATATTAAATGGATGTGGACGAAATCAAAAAAAAAAAAAGTGCGACACCCATGTAAAAACCTGTAACGTGCGTTATCTCTGTCTTCAGTGAGGTGCCTAGTGTAAAGGAAAATCAGCATATCTGGGGTCTGGCTCGGTATAAATCGCCCAGTATGAATCGCCCAAGCACAAAAGTATCCATCATCTTTTAATACGCGTTTGTATTCTAATACTATGGTAACTAATAGATTGGGAGGGTGAGGGTGGACGAGGAATGTCCGTGTCTTCGCAGTGCGTCTGTTAACCCCACTTTTGGCATTCTAATGCTATAATGACTAAATAGATTAGGAGTTGGGGTCGGAGGCTAGTGCTTCTGTTGCTCCTATTATTTGGCAATATACATCAAGCTTATTTCATCGTTAACTCGAAAATCGAAACCGAACCCAGGTCTTTACTTTCTTATGATTACACATTAACCAAATGTGAACTTTTTTTCGTTTGGAATGGAGACCGAATCAATTTTCCCAAGTGTTGTAATTGAAATAAACACTCGATGTAGCATCCGGGAATGCGGTTTCATTAAATTTTTATCTTCGTTGGAATTTAACGGTAAATATTTAAACCGCGAGCCACGGATGTTTGCTGTGATGTCATCATGAGTTAGCCAATGACGAACGAGTATATCGTATGTTTGGCAGTCTGAGTGGACTAACCCAGTCACGTGATAACGCGCGTCACGGCAAACAGTCATGGTGCCGGTATAGTAACAAGGTCGATCGAAGCCAGACAGCTGCGTAAATAATAAACTTGACAAACTAAGGCCTCATGACAGAGTCGCAGAACATTTGGCAAACATTGTGCCGAACGCTTAGTTCGTTACTGCTTGCTCTTTACGCATTCCTGTTTGCATTTGTAGTTGGCCGAGCGAGCGAAGCAAGAGAAGTCGAATACTCGATTAAATTTTGATTTTGTGTCTGTTTATCTGTGGTATGTTTGGAACACGACGACGTTCGCAATTTTGTTCCGATTTGGTTGAAACTTCATGACAGGAAACGTTTGAAACGAACGAGTTCGAATATTATATTCCTAAAGCAAATATTTTCGGAGATATTAGTTTTTTGTTGGATGGCTAAGCCAATTTTTAGCAATGGCGGCAAGGCAGCTATTGATCCCGGAACAATACACGAACAACTTACATGCCAGTTGCTGTAATACACGACAGGCCCAAAACCGAACTGGCTTCAGCGAGCTAAAATGCAGAAAGCGCTGCTTGTGTGGGGCTCCATTCTACGGAATGTTAAGACACCCATATTTAGGCCTATTAACGGCAGTTGATTACTTACATTCAAGCTGCTCTCACCCACAGACAGACTGTTTGCCCTTGTTTGGGTCCGTCAGTAGAGAATACCAGCAGTAGTTTCTGCTTTTTAGTTTGCTGAAGCCAGTCCGTTTTGAGCGTGTTAATTTACCGCTCGGGAGGTGACTATGCTCACATCCGCAGAGTATTCTCTACTAACGAGCCCAAACAAGGGCAAATAGTCTCTCTATGGGTGAGAGTAGTTTGAATGTAAGTGATCAACTGCCATTAATAGGCTTAAATGAGTATCCGGAAGAAAACGCCCCCCACAAAACACCCCAGGGAAAAAACGTCCCCAGGAAAAAAACTCCTCTAGGAAAAAACTCCCCCAAGTAGGGGAAAATGTCCCAGTGGTGGTCATCGTAGCTGAGCCTCAGATTTAAAACTGCTCATCTATACGAGCATTAGTTTGCTTCAGATAACTTGATGCTCCAAGAAATTTATTTTAAAAAAGTATCTGTGTATTTACCCTCCGAGTACAATTCATTTTTAGCTACTTTTTTCCCTAAACTAAACTTCTTTCGCCGTCAAAAACGCGCAGTGAGATTCACAATTGAGCTGATTCATCTGTACGAGCATTAGTTTGCTTCAAATGACTTACAGCTCCAAGAAGTTTATTTACACATCTTTGCGTACTAAACTCTCCCCGTTTAAACTTCACATGCTTAGCTACTTTTTTCCTTAAACTAGCCTTCTTTCTCTTTCAAAGATTCTTTCTCCTTCATCGTCTCCAATTTTTGAGATCTCCCTATTCTAGACTATCTCCGCGGAATCGTCCACAATTTTAATCTCACTAAGTCGTACGAGTTTTAAGCAAAACAGCATATCTTTTAAGTAAACCAAATGCAAACGGAGCGAGTGTCATAAAGGTACAAATTCGCTAGAGTCCCTACTGGGGTCGTGAAATTGCTCACAAAATGTCCCCGTCTAAGTTGTGTACAGGTTTTCAAGAAAAACCATATATCTTTAAAGTAAATCAAATACAAACGGACAGGGTGTCGTAAAGGTACTAATTCGCTAGCGGAATCTCTACTCGGGTCGTGGAATTGTTTGCATGTCAACTTTTATTAAATAAATTTGTTGGAGCCTTATGTCACTGAAGCAAACTAATGCTTGTATAGATGAACCAGCTCACTTTTGAACCTTACTACTAAAGGAAGTATAGTTAAGAAATGGGGTGCACCTGGAGATGCGAACCAAAAACCATTACTTAAGGATATTATTTCCTTGGGGCTTATTCCTAGGGGCGTTTTTTCCTGGGAGCGTTTTTTCCTGGTGGCGTTTTTTTCTGGGGGCGTTTTGTTGGCGTTTTTTCCTGGGCGCGTTTTTTCCTGGGCGCGTTTTTTCCTGGGGGCGTTTTTTCCTGGGAGCGTTTTTTCCTGGGGTCGTTTAGGCGATTTTTCCTAGAACCGCCTAAATGTGGGTGTCTAATATTATGTAGAATGGAGAAGCAGTAGTTTCTGTTTTTTAGCTTGCTGAAGCCAGAATGGTTTTGAGCTTGTTCATTTACTACCAGCAAGAGCTTTTTCTCGTAACCACAGAGTATTCTCTACTGACGAACCCAAAAAGGGGTGAAACAGTCTGTCTATGAGTGAGAGTAGCTTGAATATACTATACTGAATGTTGTTTTAGTGGAAAAATTCAGAAAATAACTAATATGTTTAAAAAAGCACTGTTATTGACAACTTCACTCTTTTTGTAACAACACGGTCGCTCCTTTTATCATTTCTGCAGCGAGTCTCGTGCGTGGTGGGTGGTGATATAGTTATCAAGTTGCACTCATTGTCGCAAAGATTAGTGTTGGATTCGTTCCCTTGTTACGACGTTTCGCTCGCTATACACATTTAGGAATTGCTGTGTAAGATGGAAATGAGAACATAAGGAATTTCTACACCGAATCTCGTGGGTGGTGGAAGGACATATAGTTATCAAGATGCGCTCGTAGTCGTAAAGGTTGGTGTTGGATTCATTCGCTAGCTACGGCGTTTTGCTTGCTACACATTCAGGACAGGAATTGCTGTGTAAGATGGTAATGAACTAGTGTATTAAAGCACCTTTCGCTTTGGCCGAGTGATTTTGGCCGTCAGAACTCAATTATAACCCTAATAATTGCTTATTTGTCTTGTTGATTTGTGTGCTGTTTTTAGTTTAGTTGAACATTATTTTGTTAATTATTCAGCAGGTTCAGTCCACCATTCGTCCACTCGTCCGATCCCTCCTAAGATAGTTACCATTCAAGTTTTAGTTTTGTTTGACAGCAAAAATGTTGACTTACTGGACGGATACAGTGACGAAATAATCGCTTATGCAGCAACCTACTGGAACAAAGTAAGTTTCCATTTTTCATATAAACTAGCTGTACTCCGGCGTAACATACGCCTGTCTAGCTGGTTCCCGAATACCTAAGCAAAATACTTTACCGGTCGGAATGAAATGAAAACGGCGCCGACACCCTCCCTGCCTCTCTATGCCTCTTATCCCCCCCCCCCCCCTGATCCTCCTGCCTCCCTCCCCCACATTCTCCCTCCCACTGCATGGCCAGATTGAGCCACCTCCCTGGTCACCCCTTTCCCCTCCCAAACCCCCGGCACCCCCGCATTTCCCCATTGTGTGGCCTATATTTCCCCCCCCCTACCTGCTCCCCCTCCCTTTGAACCCCTGCTGTTTTGTTTCTTCGGGAAGTAAATGTTTTTTTTTTTCAATGGAGGACAAAATTAATATTTCTTTTATTTTGTGACTGATTGCTCACATTGTCGGGCACTGGGTGTTTTTCTTTGCCACCGTGGCAAGAATGAACCTGCTCGCCCTCTTGCTAATTGTTACAGACCACAGCCTTGAAACTACTCAACTCGGCTATAATAGCCAGCATTATGGAAGCGTTTGTTATTGACTGTTACACACACACACACACACACACATATGATGAAATTGCTCAGTGCCACCCAAGCCTATTTGCGCGGCCGGCAGGCCGTGTATATTAGAGTTCGATTGCGCACGAGAATTTCAGAAAATTGGACAGGCTGCGGCTGGGGCCCAGAATGCAATGCTGCAATATGAAACAATGGTCAACAATAGGCATGGTGCACCAGATCGGATTGTAGCTTACTCGAACAAGATGCAACGATGCTCGGGCACGGGGAAAGTGACATTGTCGTGGTAGCTTCGGGCTGCGACTCCGTTAAATATATTCAATCGTTGTCGAGAACCAAAATGAAATGGTCTTGGTTTTCGCTTTAATCTTTCAGTTTTAAACTGCATGGTGCAAAGTCTATAATTTTGGGGCCTTACGCCTCAAAATTGGACGGCCGACATGACTGAATGATGTATTTACTTCTTCGATGCAGGCTTCCGGAAGCTAGTTGAATTGTTTCCGCGATTGTTTGCCATAATACTGCATCTACTTGCAACAATGCAGAATCAACTAGCCATCAGCTGACCCATGCTAACTCTAGACATACGCTAGTGTGTTGCCATCAAAAAACAAACTTGGGGTAAAGCTTGAGCAGTACCTGAACACAAATACGCATTTCTAATGTTTGTTTTTTCGAAAACAAAATTGGGTGTACATTGGACATACCAGCACATGACAGACCAGACCGTAGCAATTACAATAAAATGGAAGCGAAAAAAGCCAACAAATTAACTGAACAAAAAACGGCTTCGCCGTTTAGAAAAGCATTAGAGCTCGTATCCCCATACTCACAGTCGTGAAGGTACACAAATAAAAACGGATTAGAGTTCACTCGAACGCAACGAACTTTAATTTGAACTCCAATTCCAGGAAACAAGAATTGTGACATGCCAGTCTCCATACACACGTATTCACGTACATCGCTAATCAAACAAAGAAAATGGTTGGATACTTCACACAAATAAAATACGCACACAAAATACAACATACACACTCACATGAAACGCAACGAAAACGAAAACGAAAATCTAAAACGCGTACAACCAGACGTCTGACATAACCAATGAATAAAACCATTCCTTGTTTCCTGGAATTGGAATTCAAATTATAGTTCGTTGCGTTCGAGTGAACTCGAATCCGTTTTTATTCGTGTACCTTCACAGCTGTGAGTATGGGGATACGAGCTCTAATGCTTTTTTTCTAAACGCGAAGCCGTTTTTTGTTCAGTTATATATGTAGATTTCATTTTAAATACATGAATTTTGTCTGGAGTAGTCTTGAACTTCTAAACGTTTGATGTCCTTTGCGCTGATTGTGCGTGCACAGTACTGAGATGATCCAAAGTGTGTGGTGGAGGGGACGGGGGGGGGGGGGGGGTAGCCAACATTTTCAGGGCCTTGCAGGCAGTATCAAGGACATCTATAATGACTAAAGAATAAAACCTAAGGAAAAATTTTAAAAAAAGCAACGTTGATTGGGATAAAAGCTTCATTCAATGCACAACGTACGGAGCTTCAACTCGGTATACATGGTTTATAACAGTCTCGCTGGTATGTACCGTACCGAACGAAAAAGCTTACCAACAGAATTTTTCATACGTTAGGGCACGTTTATGCACCCACTCGCTTTTGGATTCTCGCAGCTAGAAGCTAGCAATCATCTCAAATTCCAACATGGCGGCGGTTTTATGTCTGCCGCCTCGCAACGAAAACAGCAAATAACGTGAGTTCAGAAGCGTTTGGGAAAATTGTTTCGTCATGAGGAATTCTTTATATTATTGGCACGGATTATAAGACTACAAGTATTTACTCAAACGATGTCGGATTTAGCTAATCCATTTAGCGTTGTTACCATGGCAATGTCACCTTTGCCATCGCGATTGAGTTCTAGTTGCGAGAATGCAAAGGCGAATTGCTGCGTAAACGCACCCTTACACCTTATGAGCAATATAGCCTACCCATTTCATTTCTATTTTCTGTTAGGACTTTAACAGTAAATATGTATTTGTTAATGGGCCAAAATTTCTTCACCCGAGTGAAGCCGGATAGTTCTGCTAGTAACACTAGAATCGTTTATGCTATTTAATCGAATACCTAATTAATATGAGTTGTTAGTATTAATTCCATGAGTCATGCAAGATTTTGTTGTTGTTCATTTCAGGTGAACGATTTCTTTTTATTGGAAATTGATTCTCCCCAAATCCA
The DNA here is from genome assembly GCA_023313725.1 of Lithobius niger. Lineage (NCBI taxonomy): Eukaryota > Metazoa > Arthropoda > Chilopoda > Lithobiomorpha > Lithobiidae > Lithobius > Lithobius niger. Next base: position 7,744 of record JAHWFP010158727.1, on the reverse strand, counting down.
GATTGTTGTGTCTGGTATCGTTCTATTAACGGTAAGCAACACTATAGTTCATATTATGTATTTGATTTGTTGTATTGAAGCCAGTACCCTCTTCCATCGGTTCCCTCCGTAAATCGAGGAGGAAAATAGTCTACAGGGTACATCACCAGTACAAATTGAAATACTTCGAGAAGGTATGGATCAAGTGAAGGCGGACCACACAATATCGTCACTGCCTACGCCTCAGCAGAGACACCTGCAAAACTTATCATTTAGCTGACCCTTTTATTCCATTTACCCCTGGTTAATGGAATGAAACTGCCCAAATGAAAAACTACAGTTAGGTCAGTAGGACCTGAAAGCTATTTGTGCTAGTACGAGTGTTAGAGGAAGACTTATTTTCATATTATTCTGCTGAAAGTTCCATAGATTTCGATCAATTGTTGAGCATCTGTCAGCTTTTTGTATCATCAAGAATTTATAGGGTTTGAAGGAGAATTTGTAACTCTAACAGTCCCTATTGAAACACGTTAGATGTTAGTGAAAATATTAGCTTCCACACGGTTTTCAGTTTTATGTGTTTCACCCATAAGTAAAGGTGGTAATTCAAAAGAGCCCCGGCCTTTTTTCGGTATAAGTGAAAGAGGACAGTCAAGTTTGCTTTTGCAATAAACCTTTTTTCTTCCCGCGTATGCCACGCTTCAACCAAGTTGAAATATTGTTGGTAACAGGTTGCCTGTTGACACTTATTAAATTTGAGCCTCTGCCAGAGTCAAAAGTTTTTTCTTCCCATTGGCTTTGCTTTTCCCGGGGATCTTTGGCTTAATACCCTGTCCGGGATTTATTTTATCTTTAATCGTGTTCGGGTGACAATATTCGACCCCCCGGTGTTTCAAGTGGATGGAATAAGTTCCATGTAGTGTTTACATCACCACCACATCCGGAAAGGCAACATTCCAACCAATGTGACTTAAGATGGTTTTTGCAATTTACCAAAATTCGCTTTTCCAACTACACGTCGGCAATCCACAATCGCCAAGAGGACACACTTTTCTGTGAATCCCACCATGTAGTGGTCACTACTACCCCGGCTTTCAGTCACCAAAATTTTATAAACAAGTTGCTCATCCCGATTAAAAATCGGATCCCGATACGGCGTCCTATTGTCGGCTCCACAGCAAGTTGGTTACAACCCAATGGTGCAATGTTCTCTAAACACAACGTGTGATGAGGTCTGGCCAAGGCAGTGGCTAGGGTAGAATATGGATAGTCTGAGTAAAGAGAACAGAGTAAAATGCGGAAATTAGGAGTAAAGGAAAACAGGATAGAATATGGAAACTTGAATGGAGTATGGTAGAATACGGAAAGTTGGAGTAAAAAAGAAAAGCATAGAATAAGAAAAGATGGAAAAAGGGTAACAGGGTGGAGTGGAAAGTGGGAATAAAGGGAAACGGGGTAGAATATGGGAATTTGAAAGGAATATGGTAGAATACGGAAAGATGAAATCAAAGAGAACAGGGTAAAATATGGAAAGTGACAATATTCCACATAATATTAATATGGAAAGCTGGATTATAGGAGAATGGTAGAATATGGAAAGTTTACAAAATGGAAACCTAAATTTTGGTGACTGAAACCCAGTACAAAATGGAAACCTAAATTTATTTTAAGACAAGATAGGAGATTTAGTACTGGCACGGAAGATTAATAAGTTATTACATAAATAAAATATTCAATTAAGCCTACATATATTCATTACCAATACATATCCCGGACCATATCCCCCTCACTTCTAACGACTTTGGTTAAATATTTATATTTGATTTTTTAATATATTTTTTTCATAAACGTCTAGCAGCCCAAAGAAGTTTATTTTTTTACGTGATACCGGAAAGTCGAATGTCTTTAGTGTGTTTTTTTTTTCTAGGTAGCTGCAGAACGTGCTCTAACTTATCACAATCAGAGGATATTGTATGGTGCAGCAACTATGGAAAACATTCAGAATTGGCTTGCAACACAAAGTTCTGAACAACCATTGGAGTATGATGTTGTCCATTGCCACATTAGGTAAACACTTGTATTTAAACGAGACGGAAAGCCAATGGGCTCGAGATTGGTTACATAAATACAGATTCAAACCTATTTACTTTGCCTTTTGGACTTATATGTCAGACTACCTAAGCGGGGAATCAAACCCACGACTTTTAAAATTAAAGGCTGAGCTTCTACCGTTGAGCCATACTGACACTGTATGGCTCAGTGGTAGGAACTCGGCCTTTGATTTCAAAGGTCTTGGGTTCGATTCCCCACTTAGGCAGTCTTGACTTATAAGTCCAAAAGACAACGTAAATAGGTTTGCATCTGTATTTATGTAAACACTTGTAGGCAGAATTTGTCCATATCTTTTTTATACTGTTGGTAGGGTCCAGTGATTAGCTTCGGAGCAACCAATCAGGTCACTGCGTTGTAATGGAAAGCTGACCACGGATTCTCCGTCGATGGCTACAGCTTTCAACAAGTACTTCAGCTCAATTATTGCAGAATTAGATGAAGCTATTCCTCAGGTTAATGCTGGTGTGCCTGATAAGTTTTCACCTTCACTTAAAAGCTCAGTTTTCCATAGACCATGTACTAATTCAGAAGTAATTACTGAAATCTCCATGATGACTAGGTCTAATGCTGCAGGACATGATGGATTGTCTTCTAAGATAGTTAAATTCGTTGCGCCTATAATTGCTCCTGCCTTAACCTTGATTTTCAATCATTCTCTGTTGCACGGTCTAGTACCTGATCAACTAAAATTTGAAAACGTTGTGCCTGTTTATAAATTTGGTGATACTCAGGATATTGGCAACTATAGGCCAATCTCTATACTGTCGTGTTTCTCAAAAATCCTTGAAAAAATTTTCTTTAATCACCTCTCTAATTTTTTTTGTTGAGAAAAATGAAGTTATAAACAATAACCAATTCGGCTTTCCTTCTGGAAAAAGCAATGAGGATGCAACCGTCAAATTCACAGCAGATGTTATTCAAGCTTTTGAGGAAAACATGCACACAACTGCAGTCTTTATAGGCCTCAAAAAAGTTTTTAATACTGTAACTCATCAACGTATATTGAACAAATAAGGGTATCCTGCATCGGGGGTATTGCCAACCAGTGGATCAATAGTTAATTAAAAGACAGAAACCAATATGTGCAGTTGGTTGAATCTTTTATCTTCTCTTAGGCCGGTTACCTATGGTGTCCCACAAGGCTCCATTTTGGGACCATTACTTTTCTTAATTTATAGTAATGAACTTTCTAGAGTTTCTACGCTACCTAAGTCGATTATATTTGCTGACGATAGCACTTTTTATCTCTCGGAAAACGATCTAGCTGAAATTGTAAACACTGTTAACACAGTAATAAGAAAAGTATCCCATTGGCTTAGTTCAAATATGCTATCACTTATATTTACAAGACAATGTTTCCTAATTTTTAGAGCCAGAGAAAATCCTATCAATTTAAAACCCAGTGTCAGCATTTATAACCAATACATTAAACAAGTTGATACTACTAAATTTCTAGGCCTAAAAATTGAATCTCATTTAAGTTGAATGACCACATTCAATTGATTGCAACCAAAATAGCAAAATGAGTTGGCATTTTATACAAACTAAAGATGACCTTACATCATCTTGTCTTCGTCAACTTTATTACTCTCTTATTCACCCACGTCTCAATTATTGCATTTTAACTTGGATGAACACTTGTAAAACAAACAAAATCCGTTTCTTAAAGGTACAAAAGAAAGCTGCATCGTCCTTTTAAGGAACATAGCTTGCCTTTGTTCGAGATGACTTAAATTCTCCCAGTTAACGAGCTTATTTATTCACATTTTTAAAAACGGATCGTCAGATAGGTTTTTCATACCCAGTTTTGCCATCCATGGCCATAACAGTTGTAATGCTTCAAACTGTCGCACAAGTTTTAACTAGACTGAAATTAGTAACTTGTCATTAGAGGTCAAACTTCAAGGATTTGGAATTCAATCCCAATAAATATTAGAACTTCCAGTAGTGTGTCTCTATTTCGTAAGAACTTTTTTTTTATAGAAGTGATGAATAATTCTTCCCTTTTATACTAACAAAATCTTTCTTTCTTTCCTTTTTTTCTCTAGTTCATTTCTTGGATTATTTTTAGGATTTCCTGTGTTCTTATTTTTATTGGCTTTATTTAATTTTTTAAACTTCATACTTCATACTTCATACTTTCGTTATTATTTCATTTTATATCAACAGTAACTGTGTATAGTCTACGAGAGGGATATTTACATATTTTTTGCACTCATAGTGCAAGGAAACGTGGCATCATACAGTCAGTTTCCTGCAGACATAATGTGGAAAAAAATATAGGCGTGGAATTCTTACATAAGTAAGAAAATTATGGCCTTACGATGTTTACTTACGTATGTAAACATTTAATCGCTGTGACTGTTTACGTGTCACTAATCGTTTCCAAAATATTATTTAATTATTTCGCACTTTAAAGTAACAACTATTAATTTTTAAAATAATTAAGTAGCATACACCACTGTTAGGCATAGGATTCTTACATAAGTAACGAAAGCCTTTGGTTCTTATGTAAGTAAAAATTCCACCTTTTTCAATGTTTACGTATCCCAAATCTTTCATCTTTTAAAGTATTAACTATGTATTAATTTTTCAAATAATTAACGTTTTTAAGGCAACAGTTCAATACAAAATGTAAAATATTTCATAATGTGCTGGTTTGCGAAGTGAATTTATGCGTTTGCCATTTTTTAACGCCTTGGCAGCATTGGTTTATAGGCATTAAAAAAAAAAAACTTCAAAACGTATTTGCATCTTGTGCATCCAAATCATAGTTGCACTCAGTGCCACACCAAGAGAGAGGGTTTGGGGGCCAATACCCCATTCCTTCAAGACCCGTAGATAACAGTAAAATCTGGTAAAAAAAATAAACAAATAATGCATTTACTGCAGCTGAAGCAATGACCCAAACGAAAGACTTAAATTTGATTAAAGTAAGGCATTTATTTAGTCAAATAAACGACTTCGAACGGAGTTTGAGCAAAAATCAATCCAGCCAACAATAACTCTTTATTCTATCACAACAATGGCTCGGTTACTAACAATGCAAAACATCGTTGAACAATATGTTCGACGATTGTTTGGCAACAATGCAATCAGACTCGCTTTATTGCAATAATGGCTCGTTTACAAACGATTCAATTCGTGGTGCAAATAAAGACGTTGTCGTTCGGCAACAAAGCGGTAAGACTTTGCTTTGGGTAAACAGCAACAAACGTCTTACGGCATTGTTGCCGAACGCCATCATCTAACTGATCTTGTACTGACTCGTTTCAACAATGGTTGGAACGATAGTAGGGTAATACGGCATTAATGTTTGTCGGGCTGTAGCACATCTGACATGATTTGCTCAGGGCAAAAATAAGCATCCGCCTTATCATAAGCATAACAATGGCAAAGCCATAAGAACGGCACCAATAGTATACCAACATAACCGTAACAATGACAAATACACAACAATGGCACCAATCGTAGCCAAGAAACTTAACAATGGTAACAATGGTGTAAATCTCTCGTAATATCTTCTATTGTAAGATCTTACGGAGACACAGTGGTACGATAATAATAATCGTACCGTCGGCACAAATGCTAATAATCTAACAACAGCACATAAAGCAATAATTGAGCAAAGTAAGGGAGTCCACACAAGTTCTATGATCCGAAAGCTATTTATTCAGTTAATTATGTTTAGGGTTATCCCTCCCCTTAAATCAGTTAAACTTCGTAATATTAAATTAAAGCACTCCTAAAATGATCGGACCAAGGGGAATTAAGAGAAAGGGAGCTCTTTAAGAGATGCGCCCTTTCTTAACTCTGAACCGGACTTAGGCTCTAAAGGAGGGAAGCTCCTTCAAAATTCGGCTAAGTCCGATCGTAAAAATTACTTAACTCAGAATAATTCCGGCTGGGAATCCTGGGGTGGTCGGCTCAGAGACGGGTGGCTTTTTAGGTCCAAAATCGTCGGGAGAGAGAGTGATAAAGGCCAGGGAGGTCGTTTATAAAGGGGACCCGTATCCTGGTCTTTTGTATTGCTGAAGATGCGCAATTGGATGCTGCGGTAGCAGGGAGAGCTGATTGGCTCTGAAGCCGGACCACTGATGTCTACTGAGTATCTGGATAGGGCCACATGTGGTAGCTATTACAGGTGCATGAGGCAGAGGCCAAGTGCACTGAATGTCGTCTGCTAAGCTAAAGCTAATGTTATTCTGATAATAATAAATGGACGTTGTAAGACTGTTGCTGTTAATAAGTTAATGTTATATTGGTAAGAAGTATCGGTTGTGTAACGTTAGTTACCGATACCGATACGGATTACCGATACCGATATTTTATATCGGAAAGTACTAATTCTTAAAATAATTACAATGGTATCATTTTTTTTAATTTAAAGGCTCTTGGGAAGGTAAGGCACAGCAAAACTAGCTGGGTTAAATTGTGGTGCACAATATGGAAGGCTTAATGAGGTGCACTAAATACATCCCACACACAAAAAAACAGACTAACGTAAAAGGAGGGAGAGCTATAGCGGAGGAAAGTAGTTTTGAGTTTTTTTTTACTATTAGTAGATAAACTTTTCACCAAAGGAACGTAGAGGGGGAAAAGACAGAGGCAGAGGATATCCACCCAAAACCAAAACTGGTGTAAAAAGCCGCCAAGTTTCCAAAAAGAATTGGCCTTTGAAGGTAGTGATATTCAACAGGGAAAGGCCGCCAAGGTTCATCCTATTAGCCAAGTTAATCGCACCTACTATAGTTCGAAAGTTAAATGAAAACTAGAACATTGCTACTTGCAAACCTTGGCGGCCTTTCCCTGGTTGAATGATATCACTGCCTTCAAAGGCCGATTCTTTTTGGAAACTTGGCGGCCTTTTACACCAATTTTGGTTTTGGGTGGATATCCCAGCTTTCGTAGAACTGTGAACGTACAAAAAGTTACACCGTCTTACCTTCATCTGTACCATTTTTCTGGAGGTATTTTATATCTATAAATTTTCTCAGTGATAATTTTCAAATTTACCATTGCCTATTAGCCGTTAGATTAGCCAAATTGAAACAGCTTAGTTTATTGTACGACCATTCTTCACATGCCTAAGTTTCTTCTCGACACATGGTAAAATATGCTTTTAGTTGCTTACAGTTAACAGACACATGTTTGCTAGTGAGGCCACTTTTTATCAAGAATTAAACTTTTAACAATCGGATGTCTACAATTGGATGAGCTACTGTTACTTGGCGGCGACACACTAGTGTGTGTCTAGACCCAGGAGTAGTTGAGCATCGGCAGCAGCATAAACAACAATAGCAAAAGCATAACAATGTCAAACGCATAAATACTGGAAAAGTATAATAATGGCAACAATAGTAAAGAGGACTGCTGAAACTGAAGTTGAGTTGTATTGTTCTCCACTAAACTAAAAATTAGGAACATCGGCGGCAGCATAAGCATAGCAACGGCAAAAGCACAGCAGTGGTAACAGTAGTAGACAGGACTGCCTGAAAATGGAATTGAGTTGCACTGTTCTCCACCAAAAAATAGCAACATGGTTAGCAGCATAAGCATAATAGTGGCAAAGGCAGTAGAGAAGACTGCCTAAAAATGGAATAGAGTTGTGTTGTTCTCAGTAAAAAATAGGGACATCGGCAGCAGCATAAGC
>JAHWFP010158724.1:0-20798 GCA_023313725.1 Lithobius niger | reverse complement strand
TGAGACTTTGACAATCAACAATTTGAGAATGATACTTTGGAAATCGTCACTTTCGGAATGGGACTTTATCAATCATCACTTTGGCAATGAGACTTTGGGAATCGTCACTTTGGGAATGAGACTTTAAAGAGTCATCACTGCGAGTAAGAGTACGTGTGCTGATGACGTGCAAAGAACCGGGGTCCACCAGAAGTGGGAGCCCTTTCAAGAAGTTATTTAAAATTTCTTTTTTGAAGCCAAGGCCAAGTATTATTTCGTTCGAAAGAATTAAATCTGAGGAGAACATCTTCGCAAACCCGCTTTGTTAGCAGTGTTCGCAAACATAAACCGACACACAAAATTGTGTGCATTCCGTTGTGCATGTTCGTTAGTGTTTCCGCCATACCGTGTTCCTATTTTCTGCCAGTACCCGTGAACGGATGGGTACTTTTTGTCAGTGACGTCTCCCAAAGTCTCTTCCTACATCAAATGGACAAAAACGTTATTGGGGTGGAGGGTGTCTGAATTTTTGAGACACCATGTATACTTCTTTCTTGCTTCAGTGATTTTAACGATATTACTTATTTCTATATTTATTCTATGTGATTGGAACCTTAAATTTGCTCCCGGATACAGAAACGATGATTTCTGACGTATGAGATCTGAAGCGCCTTTAATGTCCTTCTTTACTACCCACAGACTCGAAAATTCATCCCCAATACCCCCTTCCCGTTGTAAACTTTTTTATAATGTCACACTTGGCAACGTTTCACTATTCCCGCCACGGATGGGAAGATCTTCCCACAACCACACTCTTCCCATCCAATACATGTTCTTTCCCATTTTCTCCTATCACCTCTATTACCCGCCTCTATCCCCCCCCCCCCCCCCCCCACCCCCACACGCCATTCCCAATCTCCAACGCATAACGTTCACTGGACCAGAAAATATCCCCCATTTTAAGCCCGACTGCGCTTTACGCAACAAACTCATTACAGTAACATAGGCTCTTGCCGAACACACTTTTCAACGCTACGAAATACCTAATATGCCGTATAGGTGATGAGTTCCAACTCCTCCCACCCCTTTTTTAATGTGAGGGTACGTAAGTATAAACACGCTAATGTTCAACAAACGTTTATCCAACCAATAAAAAATTAATTAAATGTTTTGGCGGATTCCGTCATTTCTGTAGATAACAAATTAAAAATTATATACTGTACCGGGTGTCTACAAATTATTAACCCCGTAAATAAATTACATAAAAATAAAACGAAAACAGAAATTGAAAAACTGTTAAAGTGCCAACTGTTTATTAACTCAATAACTTTTTTTTTTTACATAATTTGTGGTGATGATGGCCTCACAATATACTTCCACATGTGCTCCTTTTGTTGCTCGGAGAATGTCCAGTCGAAAATCGATCTCTTCCCAAACGTTTTTAATCTAGACACACGCTAGGGTGTCGCCGCCAAGTAACAGTCAATCATCCCATTATATACATCCAATACATACAATAAAAAAAATTGATTGTTAACGATAAAAAAAGACGGCCTCACTAGCAGCCATGTGTCTGTTAACTATAAGCAACTAAAAGCATATTTTGGCATGTTGAGCATAAATCCCAATGCGACAGAAATCAATGTGAATGATATCACTACCTTCAAAGGCCGATCGTTTTTGGAAACTTGGCGGTTTTTTCTACCAGTTTTGGTTTTGGGTGGATCATGTTTATGAGCTGGGTGATCTTGTCCCGTAATCCTACACACAAGTTACCTTTCTTGCGTACACTTTGCCCTTTGTAAAGACCCACGAAAAAACCAGGACAACAAACAGCGTATCATCAGTAGATATGCATTAAAATGTTTGGGGAGGAATCGATTTTCGACTGGATATTCTCCAAGCAACAAAAGAGGCGCATGTGCAGGTTTATTAAGAGGCCATCATCACCAAAAATTTTGCGAATAAAACTTTCTGAGTTAATAAACAGTTGGCACTTTACAGTTTTTCAATAATATGTGTTTTCGTTTTTTTTTTTTTTTTTAAATATTTTTATGGGGTGAATCATTTTGTCGACACCCTTTATATAAACTTTATATACGACCCTTTGCATCCCTCTCAACTATTCAGGTTATCTTGTGATGAGAGGAGCAATTTTGCTAGGAAATACCTAGGATATTTTGCATGCCGGAACCCGGAACCTACGTCACGCGACAGCCTGACTCTGACCACCTATGATTAGTCAGTATCATTACTTACTTTAATCGCTGACAATTATTATTAATAATAATAAAAATAACAGTAATTATTTTGAATAATTATATTTTATTGTATTAAGTTCATTCCTAAATTTTTCCTGAGCCTGTATGGTTTATTATGTCTTGTAAATGCTAGATGATGAAATCAAAATGAGAGTGAGTAATTTGAAAAACGGACTCACTTTCTAACACACTCGACATGATACACGCAGAAGTCTCAAAACAGCAAAAAACAGTAAATATTTTCGCGAATTTTCGACAGCCATGAAAATCTTCGTAGGAATTTCTTCCTATACGAAGAAGTGAACTTTTCTTAATGCCTAAAGAAGACGACGGCAGGAGAAATTCCTACGAAGATTTTCATTGCTGTCGAAAATTCGCGAAAATATTTACTGTTTTTGCTGTTTTCAGACTTGCGCGTGTATCATGTCGAGGGTACAGTAATTATCTCATTTTAAGAATTGTTGCCGTTTTACTACGGATGCTATTAATTTTTTTAATGAATTTTTGCCTATTTCATTAATATTTAATCTTCTGTAAAGTCGAAATGGCTGAGAAGACTATTGCAACGATTTTGCCAGTCCGTCCGTCATTTTTTTTCCATATTCAGAACGGTACCAGATAGATTTCCATCATTGGCTACAGAGACCAAAAATTAATTAAATAACACGGTGTAGTTCCTTATAATTAATAGGTTTCCTTGTTGTGACTCAATGAATTAATAACATTTGATTGTCGCATATAAACACTGCAGGAAAACACGCAGCCGTCAAAACAAAAGCCTTTAGTCAACGACACATTCCAGCTTCATTTAAAATTCATTCGAAACCTTGTTGCTTGAATGAATAGGCCTATATACTCTCGAATCGAACTAGCTGCTACATACGAAATTAAAACGGCAAGTAAAAATCGGGTCTAAAAGCTGAAAAGGAGGCCTTAAATCACGTTGTCATGGCAACGTCAAATCTCCGCACCGTGTTGCATAAATAATAAGCGTACTCTCGAACCCAAGCTACTACTTACGAATTTAAAATGGCAGGTAAAAAATTAGGCCTAAAAGGTATTACTATAGGCCTAAACGCTAACACATTTAACCGTCAATTGTGATGGTAAATATACTTTTAGATTGCATAATAGAGAGCGCTGTTGCATGTAGGATAGAGATGTGCGGAAGTGTACAGAAGACGTTCGGTTGCGACCAGGTAGTCGTTGCAGCCGTTTGTTTATGGAATAGAATAATTTTTTTCGGATTTATGTTCATGAATTTTGCGGAATCGCTTTTACGGGTCTCCCAAAATGAAATATTCGAGAAATCGAATGAATACTCGCACGGTTTTACACCCCTGTCTTTTTAGAGTACAAAGAATAATTTTATGGACATTGGGGAATTATGTTTATGGATTTTGCTAGTTATTTACACGAATTAAAGGGACATAAATCCTTCCGGTGTATCGTGCGACCCGGAGAGACTGCAGCTGGCAACACAGGATATTGTGTGCGCAGCGTATCTTGAGTCCTGCACGTATTTTGTGATCGGCTACGTCTTCCTGGAGGGGACGGTTTTAATCGACGGCCGCCATTGTTTTTGTAACTGTTTTGGATATCAACAAGGCACTCTGCTACCAAAAACATACAATCGATTACTTGTGTTATTCTGGGGCGAACTGAAGGTAGGCCGCGGACACTATAGAGTTAATGTCGCTAAATCACCTCGTACGCAAGAAGAAAAAAACTAGAAAATGAATGTTTTGACAATGATTTACATACGTTTGAACCAATGTCGCAAAACCGAGTCATGCAGGAAAGCCAACTGGGATTTATGTCCCTTTGAGTGAAATCATTTTTTAGTCATTTAACTGAATTTTTTTGACGGGTTTTGCTCAATCATTTTTCGTTACCAGAAATGCTCTTCGCGTATACGTGCGCCACCTTTCCCAACAAATTTCTAAAAGTAGCACATTATATTGCTAAAAAAAAATTATATCCTTCAACAATGTTGTGTAACCAGTACAACATTTTACGCTGTACCTCTCAATGTCACGTGGATTTTGTCGCGCGCTGACACCCTTCCATTTAGTTAAAATTTAAAGTTTAGTATCTTGGTTGGTAGCCTATACCACTTTTCAAAGCACCCGTTCGTTTGAAAATCGTTAAATTTTAAATACAGAACATTTAACATCAATCGAAAACGGCCTTGAATACTTTAGTTCTAGTTAGGCAAAATGTAGTAAAACGTATACTACGTGTAGAAAATGGACAATTACTATTGAATCAAGAAGGCGTCAGACCAACTAGTACGTAAACGTATTAGGGCGCGTTTGTGCAACGAGACCATCTCGCTCGCCGAACGCGATTCGCTAGTTAGTCAGCCGTTATTTATTTACCATTACTTTCCAGTTTCTGCTAAATGAATGTTGTAATATACAACAAATTCAATGTATTATAAATAACTACACGGAAAAAGAACAAAGTGCAGCAGTAATTGTAAAAATTGCTACAACATTTTTGTAATTTCTCGCTATTTCCAAAGTTTGCTGTTCTTGTGCAAATAACAGCTCCTGGCAGTAAACAGACGACGGTAGAATAAATAGCTGGTCGCAACGAGGATTCCAAATCCAACATGGCGCGCATTTCGGGGTTATCGTATCGAAAACAAACCATAGTATGAGCCTTGAAATGGTCTTGAATTTTGTTAGCGTACTATGTTTGATGAAATATAGTCAATTTATGGTTAAATTCATAAATAAATAAAAATTTAATAAAAATAGTTCGTCAGCCTAACTGTTAACGACACGACGTGCCTTCGTTCGTATTCACGTTAAGTACGGTATAGAGCAGTGACACGACGTAGTATTATTGTATATAACTCTATGCTGGAGCCTTAATGCGTTAGCTGCAAGGGGCACTGCAGAGAGAAACAGAAGGGCGTCATACTGAAGCCGACGCTGTGATGAGTGATTTCTTAGACCTAAAACGCGCGATTTTTGTTGTTGGAGAAAACAACGCTACTTTAAGCCTAAGAAATCCGCTCTTCCGTTGTTTTTCCCTTCATTTTTATGTAGTGCACCTTGTAGTTATACCCTCCAAAACCCATACTGATGCCAATATGGCGGCAAATGTCACTAATTGGAAAGGCAACTTGTCCCGCAATAGGGGCAAAATATATAACTTTTAAGTGGATGTTTATTCAATTATAGAATATAGGCTAACAAAAAGATTGATTTTACTTTAAGTTAAATTTTAAGAATTTGGTGTACAAAATGGCCTTGAAATTGGCTTTGAGTTGACCTTGAAGAGCCTTCAAAAAGCCTTGAAAATGGTTTCGTTTCCGGTGTACAAACCCTGCTCGTGCGAGACGTGCCTTAGGACCCGTTTACGCAGTGACTCGCGTTTGCAATCGTTCAGCTAAAAGCTATCATTGAAATTCCAACATGGCGGCAAGTTATTAGCTCTGTCGGCTCGCAGCGAAAACAGCCTGTAATGTGAGCTCAGAAGCGACTGGAAAATTGTTTGGTCAGGAGGAATTCTTTATCTTATTTATTTATTTCAAAATTGATTTTACAGGCAATTACAACCCAATTACAAAATCAAAGCGCAATAAAACAAAACCAGACAAAAATCAGAGAGAATGATGAGGGGTGAGGCAGTTTTGTATAGACCGTTTCCAACTCTAGAATGTGGTGAACGGTCTCAAATTGAAGACCGCTCAAGATGGCGGCCCCCTGTTGATGACTTGTGGTTTCGCTTGGTTTTTTTATCTTTTTTTTTTCCTGTTTGTGATCAAGGCCGAAAAATTATGGCTGAAAATTAAAAATCAAGTGTGTTTTCTTGCATTATGAAAATTAATTTCGTTCTGGGTCTCAAATTGTTTTCATTACAAAAGTTGGAAAGTGAATAGTGCCACACACGCTTCCGGTATTCAGTTCGAGCAGTAGGCACACCAAAAATAACATATTTTTTTCTAGCACAGACAAAGGGAACGTTGTGCAACCTTTTCAACAGTTCACAACATTGAATTCTGTTGTGGGTAAGTTTGTACATGAAGTTCAAGTCAAGGCATAAACGAAATTGTTTTAATGCAGGAATTTTGAAATCCTTGCAGATTTCTTCATACGTAAAGTTATTCCGATTTAAAGAGCTTTTGTAGCACAGAAATCGAATTAGAGTTCTTCGATTGATTTCTCAGAGCGTAACGGATTACGCGACAACGACGATGGATTTAGCTAATCCCGGTAGCGTTGTTTACCATGTCAACGACGTCTTTGCCACCGCGATTATGTTCCAGCTGCTATTCGTAAAAACACCCTTACTAAGTTAATGTTATATCCGCTGGTTAATTTACGTCTTTAACGAACAGCATTGTGGCGTTTGGGTTGCCAGTACTTAGTAACTATGCCAACTATGGTGACGTACCTCCTCTCCTCTTGGCTCGCGACACGAACTAGTACAACAGCACGACGGCATCGATTTTTAACAAATTTAGTAAACAATTCCTTTAAAAGTAAACCTGAAATTCGTTTTAACAAAATCGGGAAAAATGTTTCTGGAAACGTACGGATTTGGCGAAATCATATTTTGTGAGTCCGAAGCATACACCATCCTTATAGTATCCGAAATAAGCGTTGTGTTCCCTTGGTCACAAAATCATACCCCTTGATCGCATCCAACCTTTGGATGGGTCCAACTATGCCGCCTTTATTAAACGGTTAAACGAACCATGAAAAACGTTAAATCATTTTTCTCCGGCCCAAAATTGAAAACGAGGCGCGGGAAATCTTGGTGTACCCGACCGGCATCGGTTGTGCGTGGAAATACGTCACCGCAATTTGCATAAATCACCCGATGATTATGATTGGGTTAGAGTTGAAAGGAAGCGACATGTATAGGGAGAACACGACGCTCCCATTTTAGAAAGTTTCTGACGATGCTAAAAAAAAAATGGCACTGTTTACAGCCGTCTGAAATTTGAAATTCCAGCTATCATATACTTCCGTTGTTACGCTCTTCCTTTTTCTGAACGATCTTAAAGGCACATCCGGCGTGCCTTGTAACAGCCACGCACATACCTCCACACGCGTATGTTCCTATCGCAACGTCTCGCGAGACTCGGCGTAGGAATACAACACCAACTGAGATAGTAGCTGCATTCCTCCTCGCAGCGAGGAACACAGCTATTATCTCAGTCGGCATTGGGAATAGTATACGAAACAGCATCAAGTTAAAGATTGTGTCGTCACAAACGGGAATGATTTTCGTATTTTAACATCACAATTTATAATTTGTTAGGCAAGTATAATAATTTTTCTTCGGCGATCTATTGCCATAAATAATTTTAATTTTTATCGCATTAGTCTTTTAGATTTTTGATCTCATGGGAATTACTAGCAAACGATTAAAAATTAGTACATGCACACACACACAGAGATGAAACGTCATGGTTATTGTAAGCGCGCAAAGGATTATATAATCACAGGATGCAGTAAATAATATAATTCCCAATATTCAACAGAAAATCTCCTAGACGCCACATTTTAAAACGGATTTTTAGCAAGGAATTGACAAACGGTAAGTAAATAGACCTTTGGATTGGAGCCGTACTTGATGTGGTGAATCGAGAAAAATGGCGTTGGGAGGAATGTACCTTTAACGGCGAGTTGCCACCGAATGAAAGTCTGTTGTATTTAGCGCCATCTAATAATGTCTAGCACTTGCCTGCAGGAAGCGAAGAAATGCGCAAAAAAAAATTTTATTTTTTGCGACTCAAATAAGCCACGTGCCTCTTTATTATTCAGTGAAAGTTTGGTACGGTCTCCGTTCACCTGGGTGCAAGCTGCAACAGTCAACGATATCACTGTCACTAGACGGCGCCACAGCAGAAAGTAAAAAATCTACCGTAGCACCATCTAGTGACAGTGATGTCGTTAACTGTTACAGCTTGTACCCAGGTGCACGACGATGTACCCAATTTTTCCTCCCTAATAAAGAGGCGAGTGGCTTGTTTGCGAAGGTAAAAGCAATTTCTTTGTGAATTCCTTCACTTTCTGCAAGCTAGCGCTAGATACCACTAGATGACGCTAAATGATGCAAACACACATTTGGTTGCAACACGCCCTCAAGCACAGAAAGAACTATACATTCTAAGCTATTAAGGCGTTGTTGAGCTGAATGATGACGTCACACCAAGATAGTTTACGAACACGCTGCGTGATTCAGTCCTAAAAAGAAAATGGCGTCATCGAGCGTAGAACTTGGGACTAAAGCTACAACACATCATGAGCTGCCCTGGTTATGTAACAGCCTCCCAAGGGGTCAGACAGCCATATTTTTGTAGCCTTTCTGTTTCATCAACCATCAGGATGAAACAAAACAAAAAACCACCATATCAGAAACTCGAATCATGGAGTGTTACAAACGTCATCTTATTTTGCTGTGTTGCGCATGCGTGCACTCTCCCACTTACAGCACTCGCCCAGTTGCGAAATCTTGAGGCCCGATTGCTCCCCAGAACCAACGCTATGACGTCAGAGTTGCGACTACACAAGTTGGGAAAGCGTTGTTGCAAATAGTTGTAAGGTCGCTTTTGAGTTTTGGAATGTAGGCTGCTTAAATTTAATACATTTTGGCTATTTAACAAAGATGTTGGCTGACATTTACAATTTGTTGGTACAATAATCTACTGGTAGGTGGAGTTATAATTTATCTTAATTTGGACCAAATTCTAATTAAAATACATGGACCAGTCTCCATCTTTGCCTGATTTATCCATTCTAGAAGTTACCTCAGCCTCGGCAATGAATGGAGGTTTTATTGTTCTAAACCTTTCTTAACACATATTTAGAACACGGGTGTGAAGAAAGTTGTTAAAATAAAATGCTTTGGATTTTATTAGAACACATCCGTTTTGAAACTTGTTTTTGACAAACACAATTATGGATTGTATTGTAAAATAAACACTAGGCTAGTGTTTTCAAAGCAACATCCGGCCTGCCTTATAACCTTCCGCCTGCCTTATAACAGCCACGCGCCGATCGCATTCGCGCATTTACCACAGCCAAGGTCAACTGAGACAGTAGCTTCGTTCCTCGCAGCGTTGAACGAAGCTACTGTCTCAGTTGGCATTGCGCATAATAAACAAGCTAGCGTGAACGCATTAATTGTGTCGTCAAAAACCGGAATGATTCTTGTATTTTAACATCACAATTTATTATTTTCTAGACTAGTGTCTTATAATTTTGCTTCGGCGATCTATTGGAATAATTAATTTTAATTTTTACTGCATTAGCCTTTTAGATTTTTGATCTCATAGTAATTACTAGCAAACGATTAAAATTAGTACTGCGCACACACAGATAAAACTTCAAAGTCATTGTAGGCGCGCAAAGGATCGTATTCGTTCTGGAAGAACGTAAATAAAGTTCCCCAATATTCAACAGAAAACGCTACATTTTAAAACGGATTTTTAGCAAGAGAAAGCCTAACGGTAAGTAAATAGACCTTTGGGGGCGTACTTGATGTGGAGGATCGAGAAAAATGGCGCTGGGAGGTATATCCCTTTAAGCTAAAACACTACCGTTTTATTTTTAAATGCTTCCATTGCTATAGAGCAGTGACACGACGTAGTATTATTGTATATAACACTATGCTGTAGCCTTAATGGGTTAGCTGCAAGGGGCACTGCAGAGAGAAACAGAAGGGTGTCATACTGAAGCCGACGCGGTGAAGAGTGATTTCTTAGACCTAAAACGCGCGATTTTTGTTGTTGGAGAAAACAACGCTATTTTAAGCCTAAGAAATCCGCTCTTCCGTTGTTTTTCCCTCCATCTTTATGTAGTGCACCTTGTAGTTATGCCCTCCAAAACCCATACCGGTGCCAATATGGCGGCAAATGTCACTGGTCTATACGTGTTTCATGCATTTGTTTATGAAGTGTCGAAATTTAATTTGTTATTGATTCATCAATTAATTTGCGGGTTGGACTGGATTGTAACACAGCCCGTTTCCTTACAGAGACACACAAATTCTTTCAAACAAGTTAATTTAGTTTTCAACCCTGTCTTGCGGGTCGCGTTTACCGACAACACTAACGGACCTGCTGAATACGATATAAAATGTTGGGTCGACTGAAAATGTACGTACTTACTATAAATCATGAAAATCAAAGCTTGCAGCTACCTAAGCCACGCAGCCATCTTGAAATGTGACATCACATCCTATGATTACAACTTGCTTACAGATGAATTTTAATAAAAACTTTTCCCATTTCATCATGTTGGGAATTTGATTTCAGTGCTCATAACTCGACATTTTTTAACTGAAATCACGTAAGTTTCCAAAAATGAGTGTTCTTGAAAACGTGTGATTATAAATGTTAGCAACGCTGAGGTTCTGTATTGGGAAAAGGTTGAAAAGATTCAACTTTGTTAAGAAGCTTACACGATTTCAGTCAATCAATGTCGGGTTATGACCACTGTAAAAACTTTTCCCAACACGGAGAAATGGGAAAAGAATTTTAAAAATCTGTCTGTAAATAAGTTGTAATGGCAGGATGTGACGTCACATTTCAAGATGGGCGAGTGGCTTTGGTCGCTGCAAGCTGTTACTTGTTCGGTTTTATCGTCATGATTGATTGTAAGTAGGCTATGTTATCAGTCTACCCAACATTTCATATTGTCTTCAGCGTGTTAATTTGTGTTGTCGGTGAACAAGACCCAAAAGACAGGGTTGAAAATTAAATTAAGTTGCTGTTTAAATAAGTTTGTGAGTCTCTGTTGGTTAGGAGTCAGCCTGTGTTGCAACGAATTTGTATTTTCCATAAACACGTTTCACGGCAACACCATAAAATTGCTTAAGTCGTGAAAGGTCTCTTCTAAGTTAATGCTATTTGTAAATAGCTTTTGCGTGTTTTTCAGATAAGACGTATCTGAAGCAAAACCCACAACGGTGAAAGAACCCGCCAAGTTTCAGCCAATCCAGAGCAAAAACGGCTGCCACCAAGTTGCTACTTTAGTTGCCAAGCTAATCCTTGAGGTTACATGAAAAACCTGACAAAGCCCGTAGCAACGCTCAAGTTTTTCATTAAACGCTGTGAAGTATTAGTCGATGTGATTAGCTTAGCAAGTAATGTAGCAACTTGGTGGCAGCCATTTTTGCTCTGATATCACTACTTTGATTGGCGGAAACACGCCAGGTTCTTTCACCCCTGTGGGGTTTGTTTCAGACATCACTTATTTTTTGGGTTTTTATTTTTGGTGGCATTTTTTTTTTTGCCAGTGTCCAGTTATTTACTATCGGGCCAAGTTTGGTCGAAAAATGTTGAATAGGAACGGATATTTTTTTTTGCTAGAGTGGGGACTTCAATCATATAACTTAAAGCGTTTGCTGATTTGCATTTAACCAAGTAGGTTGTGACATTTAAAAACACTGTTTTTGGCGGTGCACAACAGATAGCGCGCGATGTAGATTTCCCGTTTGGTGAATTCTAAAATTGGTGACGTCTAAATTCTTCTAGTTTACATTTTATTAAATACCGTTCAATAAATCGACTTCATCTCTCTTTTTGTTTTTATGAAGATAGCACATTCTGTGAAGCTACATCACGTTTCACTGCAGCACCATGAAAACACTAACGTCTTTTCTCAACCAATGCTATTTCTATAATGGTTTTTATGTGTTTCTCAGATAAAACGAGTCAAAACGTTGCGCAGTTTGAGGCATTTTAAAACACTTGTATTTACAGTGCAGAACAGATAGCGCGCCATAGTGGACTTCCCCATTTCCCATTTGGTGAAGTTTAAATTTGGTGAAGTTTGTAAAATCTGGAATCGACCAGTTTACATTTTCTTAAATTTCCTTCAATAAATGGTCTTCATCTCTCATCTTTTCTGAAGACAGCACATTCTGAAGCTATACATCACGTTTCACTGCAGCACCATGAAAACACTTAAGGTCTTTTCTCAGCCAATGCTATTTCTAGTCGCTTTTGTGTGAGTTTCAGATAAAACGTATAAAAATGTTGTGTATAGGTTGTGACATTTTAAAGCACTTGTTTTTACAATTTTCCCGTATGGTTAGGGCCTCTCATTTTTTTTTTCTGAAGCCACATCGCGTTTCACTGCAGCACCATGAAAACCCTAAGATCTTTTCTCAGCGAATGCCATTTCTGATCGATTTTGTGTTGTTACTCAAATAAAACGTGTAAAAACGTTGTGTAGGTTGAGTCATTTTAAAACACTTATTTTTACAGGGCATAACTTATAGTGCGACAAATTAGACTCGCACGAATACCTGTTGGCGAAGTCTAAATTTGGTGAATTTGGTGGAGTATGAAATCGTCCAGTTTACATTTCCTAAACTCCCTTCAATAAATCGTCTTCCTCTCTCATTTTTTCTGAAGATAGCCCATTCTGAAGCTACATCGCGTTTCAATTCAGCACCATAAAAACACTAAGATCTTTTCTCAGCTGATGATATTTCTAATCGTTTTTGTGCTGTTTCTCAGATAAGACGTGTAAAAACGTTGTGTAGGTTGAGTAATTTTATCAGTGCAGAACAGATAGCGCGCCAAGACTCGCACGATTTCCCGTTTGGTGAATGAAATCTGGAATCTTCCAGTTTACATTTTCTTAAATTTCCTTCAATAAATCGTCTTCCTCTCTCATTTTTTCTGAAGACAGCACATTCCGAAGCTACATCGCGTTTCACTGCAGCACCAAGAAAACACTTCTAATCGTTTTTGTGTTTCTCAGATGAACCATGTAAAAACGTTGTGTAGGTATAGAGGCATTTTAAAATGCTTGTTTTTACAGTGCGCAACAGATAGCGCGTCACAGTAGACGCGCACGATTTGCCGTTTGGTGAAATCTAAATTTGGTGAATTCGGCTAAAATCGTCCAGTTTATATTTTCTTAAACTCCGTTATATAAATGGTCTTCATCTCTAATTTTTTTCTGAAGATAGCACATCTTCGTTTTTCCCCGTCAACTCCGATAAAAAAAAAAAAGGAGGGGGGAAAGGGGACCGTTTGGAGAAAGATAGGGGTGGGGGGGGGGAGGAAGCGTCTCCTTATATGCAAATTCACGTGGAGAAAATCAGCGTTCTTTCCAAGCTGGCGCGTGATTTCCTCAGCGTCACGTGGTTCGATTCCCACAGGAACCAATGGGGAATCAAATAGCAGCAACGAACCTCTCTACTACGAAACCGGTGTGGGTTCGAAACAATCGAAAATGCGCTCCTTCTACCCTCGTTATAACGTCGAAACCAATAGGCGAGTAGGGATCGGGGGTGGGAGGTAATTCTCCATCGCGGATGCAAGCGCTGCGCCAGACATAGCAGTGTTTTCTTGGAAATATGCTTCGGAAGAAATGCGCGGCTGCGAAAAAAGAACGGGAGAAGAAAATTCGATTGATCTCTTCTGGTTGGGAATGAAACCATTTGGGGGTTGGTGCTGTTGTCGACCTTACTTAGAGCCACTGAACACCAGATCTCTGCGCGTACACTGTAAAAATACGTGTTTTAAGATAAACGCATTTTAGGCATACTTAGAAAACGTTGTTAGAAAACAGTAGCGTGGGCTGATAAAAAAAACTTTCAAAACATTAGTAGCGATTGCAGACGTGAAATGCAGACGTGAAATGCGGTTAAAATAAAACACTAGTGTTTAAATGCAACGTTTTATAAACACGTGCTTAAAACACAAGTACCGTAGTGAGAGAAGCGTTTAAAATAAAACAGTTGAGTTTTTATTACAACGCGTACTTGTTTTTCAGATGTGTTTAACAAAAACGCTATTGTTGGAGCGTAAACCATGCGCAATGGCTGTTTGCCGTGACGTCACCATGAGTTAGCCAATGACGAACGAGAACAACGGCTGTTTGGCCGTCTGATTGGACTAGCCCAGTCACGTGATATGCACGTCACAGCAAACAGCCATGGCGCGTGGTATAGCTCCGCTATGATCACACTCCAATGTAATCTCAGACCGCACATCACGCGAAAATCACAAGGACTATCCAAACAAAACTTTGCATGATGAAATAGCACGGGAGTATGGACAAGTTTTATCAACAAAAAAAAAGCCGGAATCGGACATGGGGTTGACCTACCATCAGCATGACAAAATGGACCAATATCAACAGCCAAAATCCAACCAGCAACGAGACGGCAAAGCCGTTTCTATGTTTAAAGGCATCCGATTGTTAAAAGATTGATAAAACGGAGCCCGCTCCATTATGTCGATAGTGGAACTGATGACGGCCCTACGTCATCATATGTTGTAAAATGAACGCTGCCGTTTTTATCTTAAACACTACTGTTTTATTTTAAACACATCCGTCGCTATATGTGTTTCAAGCATGTGTGTATAAAGTGTTTGAATGCTAGTGTTTTATTTGAAACGTATTTGACCTCTGCAACTATATAAACAGACACAGAGAGGTTTCTTCTCAGCCGATACTATTTGTAAAATGCTTTTTGTGTGTGTGTGTTTTTCAGCCATAAACGTGTAAAGCGTTTTCTAGGTGCGTCTAAAATGTGTTTAATTAAAAAACACATGTTTTTTTTTACAGTGTAGCTCCACAATAATGCAACCGAGATTTCCGTAATCCTATACCACACGCCATAGCTGTTTGCTGTGACGTGCACAACACGTGACTGGGCTAGTCCAATCAGACGGCCAAACAGCCGTTCTTCTCGTTCGTCATTGGCTAACTCACGTGACGTCACAGCAAACAGCCATTGCACATGGTTTAAGCAACCGCGAAACGCGGTTCAAACAGGAGTCTGCTCTCTTTGCTGGCGTATTAGAATTTTTGTTGAGCAAATAACGTAGGTACATAAAAATATGGTAATGGTATGTTCAACCCCCTACACTGTCTTCACTTTTAACTCGCTCTTACCAACGCTTTGTAAGTGTTAGGCAGTCATTCAGGGCTCAGCCTAGTGCTTGTTAAAATATTGAACTTCACCGAGGTGTACTAGCGGGTTTCTTGATGTCGAATTTAATAACAATGAAATGCTACAACAATGTAATTATATTCTCATCGACTACTGTGTCTAGTAGCTATGTACACACTCCTCAAGATGTCCTCACGGCGTCGTTGAACGACGCCATTTTGAATGTCGAATTAACCCTAATGTTTTAGGAACCGAGAGTGTGTTTTACCGGAAATGTGTTTCACGTTTAAACACTGTGCAAACGCTAGTGTTTTGAAAGGCTTTGTACTTGGAAAGGCTTTACGTGCTTTTCAGCTGAAAACGTCAAAAAACGTTTTCTAGGACTGCATAAAATGTGTGTTTTTAAAACTCTTTAAACCATCCCACCCATCCAAAAATCAAAACAACAATCATTCAGTTTTCTTTCTATGTCCGTATAATATGCTCCGTGTGATCTCCCTTTAATTACACTGCACATCGAATATGTAGTGTGAAATTATAGATACAATTTAAGAATGATGAAATATTAGTTTGACTTTCTGACCCACCAACTTTTTTAAAAATCGGTGTCGGCGTATCTGTATCGATATCTGTATCGGTCGGACTGGGGCAAAAAATCGGTATCGGATCGGATCGGTATTTTTCTGTATCGGTCGATCCCTAACTGTATTTACTGCGTCCCGCAGTATATGATGCATTGCGCGCTTACTATAATTATCATGACGTTTCATCTCTGTATGTAGTTGTACTAATTTTCTAATAATTACCACGAGATCAAAAATCTAAAAGACTAATGCAGTAAAAATTAAAATTAATTATTGCAATAGATCGCCGAAGCAAAATTGTAAGACACTAGCCTAGAAAATTATAAATTGTGATTTTAAAATACGAGAATCATTCCGGTTTGTGACGATACAATTAATGCGTTCACGCTGGCCTGTCTATTGGGCGCAATGCCAACTGAGATAGTAGCTGCGTCTCAGTTGACCTTGACTATGGTAAATGCGCGGACGCGATCGACGCGTAGCTGTTATAAGGCAGGCGATATGTTGCTTTAAGAGATCATTTAAACTACGGATATGACGGAGTTCTAAAGATCGCAATAATTACTACTCGGCAAGCAAAAGATGCTATAATACATCACTTTTCACCGAAACGAACAATGCAAGTTTTGCGCTTTTCATCTAGTGCTCGGGGCAACAAGCCTTTTATATCGGGTTCCCTTATAGCTGCTGCTACTGAAAATAGGTTTGGCCTTCCAACGGAAAATTGGAATATCTCCGAAAATATTTTGCATTCGAAATCACGAATTGCATGCTCCTTATTTCGAACTCGTCAAATTCAAGCAAATCAGAACTGTGAGCGTTATCGTGTCCCAAACACATAAACCCACACACGACTAACAGACAGACAAACAAAAATCCAAACTCAGTGGAGTATTTCCCTCGCTCGTTTCGCTCGCTCGGCCAATTAATTAGAGCATTTAAGAAATAAATAAGTAAATATATCTGCAGTCTTGTAAAAGAAAATAAAGAATGAAAAAAAAATTGGGGGAAAATAATTCAAACTCGCTCGCTTCTTTCCCTCGGCCGACAAGTAAAATGGCATACAGTTTTTTGTAAACAGCTTCTGGCCGAGGAGTAGGCCTGTACAAGCTCTTCTATTATGATCCTCGCGCACATTTCATCATTTGTACATGTTTTCATTATCGTCGGCCATTTTTCAGGTCGTTTCCGTCGGCACCAGAACAAAGCCAACCAACTTCATTAGGCCTAATTCACTCTTCCACTTCTATTACGACACCACTTAAGTAATATTCCAGAACGCAAAATGACATCAAGCCTGAAATTAAAATCGATTGCGCAGCTTCCAGACTGGTTGCCGTGATGACGTCAGCACTTTTAGCGCTCTTCCATTGCGCAACGAGTTGGCGTCTTATATGGCGACTATAGGAAACCGCCCCTTCAACGCGGTTCGGAAAAAAGCTGTAATTAATAACATGAAATGAATAAATAAATGAATAAATTAATTAATTAATTCACCTTTTACACACGTAATAAATGTACAATGTCACCCGTTTTTTTCATTTGAACTTCCCTTTTAGAAGACAAAACTTGCCCTATTCTCGCAGCAAGGGCGAAAAAGGGCGTGAAGCCCTAAAAAGGGCAAAAAGAAAGCCAGGAATCCCAAGAAAGGGACCAAAAATGGTAAAAAAGTGAGGGACAAGAAAAAAAAACAGGCTCCCAGAAACTAAAGCCTTAGCGTGCCCTTTTAATGAAAGTTGCCCTTTCCCTTTCGGATGTCTGTGCACGCTGCCGGATTTAGGCCTAATGCATAATTAGTAATACCTAGCGCCGTTTACTATAATTTAATTCTATTTTTAGCACTTGATTTCAACAAGCGAAGGAATGTGCAAAGAAATTTCTTTTTACACAACAAACTAGCCACGTGCCTCCTTAATGATAGAGCGGCGTCATGTGACGTCATATTGGCTACAAGAGAAGATAGCTGCAAGGGGCACTAGATTAAAATGGAGGGACAGAACTTCTAGTCAAGATAGTGCTTTGAGAGCTGATTTCAGAGGCTTAAAAAAACGTTGTTTTCTCCAATCCCTTATGCTGCTAGGTTGGAAAAGAAAAGATTCCACTTGCTTAAATATGTTAGCAACTGCCAACAAATTGAGAAAAATCGCACGTTGTAGGGCTAAGAAATCCGCTCTAACAGCATTGGTTTCAGTAAGACGGCCCTTCTTTTCCCCCTCAACAGTGACCCTTGCAGCTAGCTAACCCTGTTACTGGCCCACCCATAGAGTTATATACAATAATACCACGTTGTGTCACTACCCTATGGAATCTAAAGTTGGTGCTTCCACCTGCACCAGCGGTCAAGGTTAACGATATCACCGTCACTAGATGGCGCCCATCTAGTTGTTCAAAATCTGCGTTTCAAAACGTCGATATATGGAAAAAAAACCGCCCGTGATTTCGTTTGGCTTGACTTTACCGCTTGTATCCGACAATATGCTGGGTAGTAGGCAACCCGTGTCAACTGCTTCAGAAATTGATTTCTACCCAGCTCAAGTTTTGTGTTAACTAGCGCCAGCCAGGGCTCCTCGCGAAAGAATCATGAACTACAGATATAGGCCTATACGCGACATATTTTAGCCACTCGAACTTGCGGCAATGCCTTCTTTTCAGTAACAAAGGATTTATCACAGAAAAAAAAATAAAAATAAATAAATAAAAATAAATTCATCGAAATAAAAACGCAGAAAAGGGCCCGGTATTTTTTTTTTTTTAATAGCAAACGCAAAGAAAAATCCAGTCGCTTCAGATACAGCGCTTCTGCGAGTCGCTGTCCCTGGCCCCTAACGTAGTTTGCATTTTTGTCGCCAGAGGGCAGTCCGTCAACGCCACCTGTTAGGCGGTTGGCCAAGCAGAAAATGTGACCAGTGTGGCGTGCGGTGGGTATTTTCGCAGTAGGTACGATTTCTGGGCGTTCTGAATAGATGTGGTTGGGGTAACGGAAATAGGAAAAAGGGGAGGGGAAATAGACCCAGTGCCCCCCCCCCCCCCCCCTCGCGCCACCTCCATCGTTCTTCCCCTGACAAACCTCAAAATGAAGTCCAGTCAACAATGTTGGAAGTAAGGGTTTGGACAAAATAAAGTAGATAACTTGACTACCTCAAGTGGATGTTGAATATTTTTGATTTACTCAGTGAGACGGTGTTTCACTCTCGGTTTCAGTTGTACGGGTAGGACTCCCACGAAAATGCTGAAATTATTTTCCCTGTGGTTTCCAGGTTTTCCAGATTAGTTGAAGTCAATTTCCAGTTTATTTGCCGAAATTTCCGAACTTTTTCTTTACATATTACCAGTTTCACTTGTCTTTTTAGGGATGACTTGGTGCAAAGGAGTAGCCTGATTCAAACAACTTTTAGGTGCCCAACACCTAAAAGTATGAAGAAAAATTTTGTTTTACCGCAATGTCTGAACAAAATATTTATTGTGCACTTAGGACTAGGCCTAAAAGTTTGGCTTTGTGTTTTCCCTGAGTTTTCCAGGTGTTTTGTAAAAAAAATCGGAGAATTCCCGGAATTTTCCCCGAGTTTCAAATGTAGTTTAAATTCCCTGAGGTTTCCCTTAGTTTCAAATGTAGTTTAAATTCCCTGAGTTTTCCCTGAGTTTCAGATGTAGTTTAATTTCCCTGAGTTCTCCAGGTGTTTTGTAAAAAAATCGGATAATTCCCGGAGTTTCCCTGAGTTTCAAATGTAGTTTAAATTCTTGGAGTTTTCCCTGAGTTTCAAATGTAGTTTAAATTCCCGGAGTTTTCCAGGTTTTCCAGCTTCGTGAGAACCCTGACTAAAGACAAAGTTTTTAAAAGAGAAATAACAAGTAAAAATAAAAAAATATACGTATATAAATATTTTGTAGTTGACTAACATAATTATGTACAACTAGTGGAGTCGCTCGTTTATTCCGCATCGTCTCGCAACAATCGAGGACATTATTGTTGCCGCTAAAACAAAGTTTAAACATTTCGCCCGCTGGCTATGTCATTTTTTTGTCTGTGAGAGGCAGAAAGAAAATCACCGACGATGCCTCATTCGTCTTTTGTTTACATAATTAGGGTGTTCACCAATATTCACACAGCAACTTAGACAGTAAAGAGCTAATTTCTAGACCAGATTTCATTGCATAAAGATTAGAAGTTACGTAAGTTACGTAAGATTAGAAGCCCCTTCAACAACATAAATACGATAAATATTTTTTGTTTGAAAACTAAATCCTAAACACGATTTACCCCGATTTTCAGATCGTGTATATTTTTAGTTGTAGGGTTAAGTAAATACAGATGCAAACCTATTTACAGTGCCTTTTGAAATTAATGTCAGACTGCCTGAGCGGGGAATTCAACCCACGACCTTTTAGTTGTAGCGCCGTCCTTCTGCGATTGGGTTGTCGGTCACTAAAATTTACGGGTGTTCCTGTTTTCGGAGTCCAGCCTCGGGACGCTTGCGATCAAGCTGTGATCAAGTGGCGGGAGAAATATTCGTATCATTGGTACGAGATGTCAGCGATACAGAAACTGTACCATGAAAAAAATTAAACGTAAGAAATGTGTACAGCTGTTCGGCTGTTTTTGCTGCTTGTTCATTTTCTGCATGTAAGTGTACGTTACTCGCTGTATGAGTTACACTATATCTGAATGAATTTGCGTTACCAAAAACGTTGCGTATTCATCATGAACGTGGTCCAACATGATGAACTGCATGACGTGACAGGATCGTGGGTGGTGGTTATGCATAGGACGGTCCCTTATTTGGCCTGAGGCTTGTTTGTCACTTTTAGTTTGGTGATGGACACACAAGCTAATGATAGAGCCTCGAGCGGACTCTTGGGAATGCGTGGGAGGGAGGGGGGGAGAGGATGGTATTGTCACGTGATGACGATCCATCTCAAAGTAATACTCCTGCAGTGTGGGGGGGGGGAGCTAGAATGTGAAGCTGAAATTGCAGTTGTGCCTTTTTGTAAAAGTGGTTGCGTGTGTCAAAATAATGACCTCTTCATTGTTATTTAAATAAATTCATTTTTCTAATTACGGATACCAATCGAACTGGGTGGGTACTAC
>JAHWFP010158722.1:0-13353 GCA_023313725.1 Lithobius niger | reverse complement strand
CTGTTAGGGACCGGTCATTATTTATCGCAGGGTTAAGGAAATTGGGGGGGTCATGAATTTGTTGGACCCTCTCGAGGGGGGTCATAAATTTTACCGTCAAGAGGGGATGGGGGGTCAAAAACACACTAACAAACTGGAAGAAAAAGTATTTTAGACCTCAAGAATTGGCCCTTTCAGAAGTCAAAATTTCTAAAAATGCCTCAGCTTCTGGGGGGGAGGGGGGGGCAATTCCCCAGACCCCACATCACATGATGTGAATATTTAAAAGATTTTGAAGCTATTAGTAACAATACTGCAAGAATAGTTTTTACAAAGAACTTTGTAGAAAAGCCTTGGCACCTGGTTTCTTAGCTTCTTCTGTTTTTCAGGTGCTGACTGTGTTACGGAGTGGGCAAGTAAACAGTGTGTTCTCACACTTATATGAATCTAGACAAGAGATGGGCGTAAGGAACATTTTGTCGAACACTTTTAACCCAACATGTCTGTTCATTAAAAACTAGACACGTTTCCTTAAACTAATGGTAACTGTCGGTGTGGATAGCTACTTATTTAATTTGGGTACGGCACTAATCTTGGCTACAGGAAATTATCTGCAGACAATCTCAAAAGGTATAAGAAAAGCGCATTCATAATTTTTTTTTTTTGGGGGGGGGGTCACATTATTTTTGGACTTTGAAAGGGGAGGAGGGCTGTCAAGATTTTTTACAGGGTCTGGAAAGGAATGCCCGACAGAATGCCACTACTTTCAGAATGCCACCAAAACCACCGGAAAAAATGCAACCCTCTACCGACAAAATGCCACTTCAAAATTTTTTACTGATCTTTCAAAAAGTCACAATGTACAAACCTTGACAGGTTGTCACCTTGGCAGAGTCCACCTTGACAGGACATTTTTAAAAAGTCACAATGACATCGTCTCGTTTAAAATCGGATTGTTGTGCCAACAGCTTGGAGGAAAATTGGAATATCTTTCATACCTTCCGCAAATTCGGTGCAGAGTGGTTTTAGATCAGTGGTGGAGCGCGTTCCAGTTTGCCGGTTGCCAGTGGACACGCTTTCGAACAGCTTCGAAATGTAGTTCGTAGTACTTTTTGTAGTGTACTCTTCTGAAGATGATGAACGTTTTATTCACCGAAAATTCAAGTGGACTTTTGTTTTCCACGGCATTGTGGTAAAGTGTTTTCTTCTTTCTAATGTCTTTCGGAAGCCACAGTAGTCGCCACTTGCCGGTTTTTGCTGTTTTAGCCGCTTTTGTAGTCTTTCACTGCTTTTCTTGTACTTTTTTTTATTTGGGGGGAGAGGGGGCTTATCCTGCAACTTGTTGATAAGAGCTTCAACGGACCTCCAGAATGACGGATGGGTGTGGCCAACTGCACTCCTCTAAGCATTGTTCCAGCCTTTTGACTGATTGTTAGTTCGAGCACCATTACAGAGTGTAGTTTCACAAACGTTCTACATGGCAGGAGGAAACAGTGGTGGAGTACGGCGAATAAGGTCTGGACGAACTGCATTATTATGTCTTGGCGGCTGACGAACCTGACGAAATTTCCAGACACATATACTTCATCAAAGTAATCGAGCAATGGATATGTAAATAAACAACCAGTCAAGGTGGACTCTGCCAAGGTGACGTCATGAATGAATGGGAAGGTCTTGGTGCAATATAAACAGAAGTGCGCAAAATTTAGTACAAATTTGCAAAACTTAAAAAAAAAGTTGTCCGAGCACGATACGATGTCATTGTGACTTTAAAATAATGTTTATACAATGTGACTATGTTAATACAGTGTGTGTGTTTTTTTTTTAAAAAGATCAGTAAAAAAAATGTTGAAGTGGCTTTTTGTCGGTAGAGGGTAACATTTTGTCGAGTGTCATCGAAAATTTGGTGCTCACATTTTCACTTCCTCTCCTCCTTGGGGGCCCCCCCCCACGGGGCCATAAATAATGACCGGTCCCTCCTTGATCCCTGCCACAGTAACCTCTCCCAACTGCACCCTAGGACCACAGCAAAGGGGGCCGTCACACGCATACCAACGGTTGTTATTACATAGAGGATAGGAACACTTGGTGGTAGGGTGATGGTGTCCTATATGACACTGGCTCCGATAATTTACCGTGTGCTGTATTCCCCACAATTTATCCAAGCCCAAACCAAATAGAGACCAAGACTTTTCAATGATGATTCGCGCACAAAACAAGCACCATGTCAATGTTGACGAAGTTGTTGTTTACATTACTTACTTGAAGGTCATACGAAGTTACACATAATGCCACTTTCTTTGATGACACGAAAAGTTACGGTTATTTTGTTACACAATTTTCACAGTAAACATGAACACAGGAAAAGTTCAAAAAGAGGCATCATTATTAATTTTTAGGTATGATTCATCACGACAATACAAAAATACAAACGGACGTAGAACGGGACTCAATCGACTTGAGCCGAGTTACCAAGGCCAACGGCCACAGAAGTTCTCAGTAGTCAGTAGGGAGATTCGGTGGCGTTGGGGGATGGTGTTGTAGGACTTTTCCAGTTCCTATAATATAATCTATATACCTCCCGAAAAAGAGGTGTGGTTCTAAAGAAACCATGTTAGCTCAATTTTGATCCCATGCTCTTTTTGGTGAATCCTTATATAAATTCATTTATACGTAACGCTTTTCTGTTGATGGCATGCCCGTCATATATTATATCAAGAGTGAGATAGGTGGAAGACAAGGGGAGCATTTTGTCCCGGGTCCTGGTATTCTTGGCCCAAAATTGGGGCCCCATCCCGTTTCCGGTTCCAGAAGGCAACGAAAAGAGATTGGAGGAGGGACCCCTAGTCAAGAATTTTTGTCCCGGGCCCCACCATTTCTTTCGACGGCTTAAAGACGGGAAAGTCAAAGGCTCACAAGACATAACAAAATACAGATGCAAACCAATTTACGTTGCTTTTTTGGACTTATATGTCAGACTGCCTCAGACAGTCTGACATATAATTCCAAAAGGCACCATAAATAGGTTTGCATCTGTATTAGGCTTTCGACGGCCGTGGTTGGTGGGTACCATGTCGGTACGATAAGTATCGCAATTCTTGAAAAGAGCTATGCATCAACCCAATTGGCCTTGTTAACTTTGAACCCTGCGCTTGCCGGAACAGGTGTCTGCTTCAGGTCGTGTGTGGTTAGTGCGATCTACGTATTGGATTTTATTTATCTGAAACGTTATCTGCAGATGTGTAACTTAGAAGAGCCTATAATTTCAGTGTTTCTGCACAGAGTTGTTCACTAAACAAAGAGCGTTAAAGAAAATTAACCATGAACATAATTTGTGAATTCCTTCAGAGCTACTCTGGTCGTGATCAAGTCGTGAGAACAGTGAATTATGGATGTATGTTTTTATCAGCTATCACGTCGGGAAAAACTTCGCAAAGACTGGATATTATTGGTTCTCAAATGAGTGCGTGTCGGACGATTCTACGTCTTTATGACGACATTCCCATGTTGAAGTATAGCTTGTCATACGGACTTGGAAAAGGGGTGTGTACCTTGGGTGTACTATCTTAAGAAATTTTAAAATTTAGCAGCAGTCTAGCTCCCCCCAAAAAATTCTGTCATTAAGCAGTTAGGTCACCCTACAATAGTCGTTCATGGTGAAACTCGTGCCCTGCCCGGGGAAATTCGGGCCAGAGCAACTGACCCAAACCTAGTCTAATCGATAATAGCGTAACAAGAACACGACAATACCACAGGGGGAAAAATACGACTCCAGTTGGTGAGCTAATCTCCGTAATGTCCAAATATTGTATAATCATGATTACCCGTATCAGGAGGAAATCAATAAAGTATACGTATCATAATTATGTATGCTTTATTTCCTCCTGCCTGTATCTGTGTTCCCGTATGGTTGTAACGGGCGAGATGAATGGTTCTGATCTAAAAAAAAATGAGGGGAGTAAAGTTTTAAAAAAAAAAAAGCAAAGAGGGAGCCTGCTCTCCCTCATTTTATTTAGCTATTGAGTTGTGTTCTACATGTCAGAATTACATCCTGATATCCCTGCCCCACCCCCTTCCTCGTACCCTCTTCAACAGAGACAATCTTACCTTGACTGCCCTGTTAAAGTGGCATTGTCACCAAATGAAAGTCAGCAGAATCTGGCAACATCTAGCACTATGTAGCACTTGCTTGCACCAACATAGGAATGCACAATGCCATTTCTTTAATGAAACAAACAAACCATGTGCCTCCTTAATTATCGCCGCGTAGATTCGTACGATTTTCTGTTGCTGAAAATGCGTCTCCAACTGTGCTTTGTAGAAATATAGTTAGAAGATCGTTAGTATCATCAACTATTATTTTTTTCATATTTGGGAGAGTGTAGTCCATTTTTGTTTGCAGATTGACGATTTAATTGAGCTTAAAAAATCATTGTTCCAATGATTCTCCTATTGTCTATTGACCTATGAAGCGTTCATGCAAAATGTAACTTATGTAGGATACCTGACAAAATCACTCTCATCACACAAAATCTGACAAATCACATAATTTTTTGCGCGTACGATTAAAAATACGCTTGTCAGCAGACAATTTTACATTCTGAACACCAGACACTGGTAGATTTACCGTGTATGCTATGAGGACTGCAGTACCCATACCCAACGATTCAAACTAAATTAGTTTTATAACCCTGTAAATGATTAGTCATTGTATAGCACGTGCATCATTTATTCAAGTACACATTAGGCAAGCTAATCACACACAATAAATGCAGTGAAGCCTGCGTACTCCAAGTGGCCCTACATAGTAGCCTATTTAGGTGTTAGTAGCGGTGAGGCTGTTAGGCTACTAGTAATGTGATTGGTGCAAGTTCTTCCTTACAGCCAGTATTTTTTTTAATCAAGGCAATAATCTGATCTATTGGTTATTTTTGTGTCAATTTCACAATATTTTCTTAGAACCCTGGTCATCATAAACACGATTTCTATGAACAAAAACCAAAGTAAATCGTCCGTACCATCAGTATTTGAACGCTATTTCTAATTAGCAGATGACTAAAAAGTTTGTAACATTAAAAAAAAACGGAGAACTAAATATGCCATGCAATGATGCAAAGGTTATTGGCTCCCCAGACATCATTCATAATCAGTTCAGACTGCTTGCTACAGAAACGGGGTAGAATACAGAATGCTGGTCAACTAGGCGTAATCTTTTCTTAAGCATGGATCGATGACAGTGGAGTGAGTGGAAAAATGATACGGGCAGGTAGCCTAGATCCATAGAATAGAAATGCATTAGTTACCAGGCATGAAAGCTTTCCTCATTTCAACCGATTTCTTCGTTTTTTTAGCTTTGCAAACCTCCTAAAAATGCATTAAAGACCCTAAAACGGTACATATTTGGTGGCTCTACTCCTAATTCCTTTTTTTCAACCAAGAGTGACTTTCATGCCTGAGTTTTGGATCTAGGATAGAACCCCGCCCTGACTGGCCCAGCTCTCAGAGCCAATTGTTGTCCCAAAGTTAAGGACCTGGTTTCGAATCCGTAACCTTCAGATTCGGTCTGGATCTGGTCCCAAAGTTACGGATCTGATTTCGTTTTCATACTGCATCTGCCACAATGGTCAAATTTGGAAATTACACTGGCTTGGCTAGGCTAATTATACTCTTTATGTTATTTGATCTGTTAGTACGTTTGATTGTAGAGAATCAAGACAGCCATGTACAGTTTTGCCAGCTGACAAATACAGTTTTGTGCATATTGTGCCAAAATACAATCTTAGAATAACACATAAATGTTGAAGCGTGCAAATTTTATTTTTGGGAGGAACTAAAATAAAGGCCACAGACTTCTTTAGGACATGGGCGTAAAAAAATAAGTTTGGCTTCCTTTTCAGCAAACTAAATACTATAGTGAGTTGATAGGAGCATTTTTTGTTGACTCCAGGCATAGTATTTTTATTCCAAGACTAAAAAGCCTACACATACTTTCTTAAAAGACAACCCTAGTTTTATGCAGTTATGTTCTGTTTCGGTCTAAAGAAACCATACGCTTTTTACTTTGAAAGGTATATTTACGCTAATTTCAAATGGAAAAATTAACTTGAATACGTTGTGACGCGAACGTCTTACAACTCTTAACACACTACTACAAACAGGAACAAAATTTATGTTCACAAAATCTTCGGTGAAATTGAAAATTCCAGTGTTGTATTTAACAGTTTTCATTTCTATTTCACTAAAAATTTTAGTGAACGTTATTTTTGTTCCTGTTTGTGGTAGTGTGCAGAGTTGTAAGATGTCGAATAAAAACCACAGTAAATACTGATTACTGTTTTTTTCGGTTGTAACGCTATAATTTTCGACAAACATAGCTCACTGGTGTTGTTTTCGTTAGAACAGTTCACGCACAATTTCAAAACAAAACAAAAAAAAGCTTTCTTTACCAATATCTTCTGCAAATTGTTTACAGTCAGGAATCTGGAGACATAGGGGTTCAGATGAATGTCTTCATCAGGCAAAAACGAAAACTCACTGCACCTGGGAAGGCACTAAAACCCTCCTTGTGTGAGACCTACATTTGAATAGCCTGGAGTCTGGCTATTCAACACCACATCCGATAGAAGGTTGAACTGATGAATATCCAGGGAACATCCAATCCTGGAATACAGTTTATGCTCCATAGTTAGTTTAATGCCGAGCTGCGTGCGAAATGGAGGGCTAGCCTTACAAGTGGTGGAGGCTACGCTCAGCCGCCGATTCAAACAGCAGATGACTGAATATGACATGGTGACGTACATTTTAAGTAAGCGACGCGACATTTTTAGACTGGTGTTATTTGTTTTCCTACAACCATATATCGTCTTCAGGCTTCACAAGGATGTTAGATGGAACGAGGTTAACTTCAGTTTGGATGTCAGGTGTAAGGTTTCCAAACCTGCCCAAAGTGCCCATAAATGTCAAACCCAGGTTTTCGGATTTTAAAAATGTAAAACCTGGGTTTTTCCAGGTACACAGGTTTTATAAAATGAATAAGATGCAAAGTAAACTACTGTAGTAATATTTATTAACATTTTGTACACTTTTTTGAAAATTTCTTAAACAAATCCTTTTGTTTAAAATTAACTTGCATCAACTTCACGATGATTCACGTTTGCATAACTTAGCCACCAGCGTAAAGATGCAACAATGCTGGTTGCAACAGCAGTGGGGGAAATGAGGCGGCTTTCCTGCTTGCTGGAGTCCCATCACCGGCTGTTGTTCACACAGGTACAGCATAGCTCACTAGCATCATACTAGTCTTACGAAAACTTATGGAGCGAATACGCGAAAATAATGAAGCGAAGATGCTCCATAATGGTGGTGGAAATTGAAATTCATTTCACCACAATACTAACCCCGAAAGACCTGGCTTTTTGGCTCTGCCAAACCCTGGGTTTTCGGCGCTGTAAATCGTCCGGGTACTCGGGTTGGAAACCCTAGTCAGGTTAGTTCAAATCTCGCGCTGTTGCTGCTTACTGATCTCTACGCTCCTACTTGGACAGGAGGTCTCCTTAGTTTGTGTTTGAGTTGATTCTTCAGGTCAGGATGCACCAGGTTGTGTATGTCGGGATATGAGGGATCCCTTCTTCCTTCAAAGTGTTTGATGGTGATTGACTTGAGGTCCCGAAGGTGTGATTCACGCTTGTAGAAAGAGCATGGCAGTTGCAGGGGTCGAATTTCCGAATTTTGATCCGGGTGTAAATTTGCACCCCAAATCTGTTCCTGGGGTGCAAAAAAAGTCTTTTGAATGCCAATCCAAAATGTAAACGAACACTGTGGTCTCCTATTTTATAGCCATTGAATATTCTAACATTCAGCTTCTCAATAATATGTACAGTTTTTCTGCATTTTGCTTAAAACTGACTTAATTTCGCTATTCAACTGAAAAACCTATACACATAGTTTAATCAAAAGTAGTAAAAAATGGAGTTTTACTTCTTTGAAAGGAAGCCACAGGAAGTCTAATTCCAAGCTGTTTAAAATGCCGCAAACTGTAAGTCTGTAGCTTGAGCGATTCAAAAGTTACGGAAAATTCAACTTTGGTGTGCAATTTTGCACTCCAAGAATTGCTTCTGGAGTGCAATTTGCCCTTGTGCATCTGAATATTTCGACCCCTGCAGTTTTGTCCCATCCAGTCTCGTGGTTCAAGGTGGAAGACTGCACAGCCACACTACTCGTCATAAAAATACACCAAAAAGTTCACTTAAATTCACTTCAAGGACATCTACTTTGTCCTGCAAATTTTGTGACATCCCTCAGATGTCGTCTTCAGGCCTTGAGAATGTTCGGACGTTGAACTACATTTCTCTTTTAGACCACTTGTGTATTCGAATTCGTTCTGACCACTTTAGCATTTGAATTTGGCCGCCCTCGTAGCCTCATGTATTGAACTGCCTGCACGCGATTCCCACTATCAAGTTGCCATTGACGATCAAACTGTATTTTTGACAGCTCCCATTTTCTCTTCATCTTGAGATTTCAGTGTCTCTCGCCGCCTCGCATGACTTCAGTCCATGCGAGGCGAGAGAGACACTGAAATTTCAAGATGAAGAGAAAATGGGAGCTGTCAAAAATACGAGGGAGGCAGTTTATAAGATTCCTTGCAGGGATTGCGATGCAGTGTACATAGGAGAGACCTGGAAAGGTATTCGTACTAGGGTTGCTCAACATATGGTCAATGTGAGAAATAAGAAAGATGACAACGGCATCGCAGTCCACTGTAAATCTACGAATCATGAAGCAGACTGGAAGAGGACGTGCACTCTTCTTAGGTCAAAGTCGATCCATGATCCCTACCTCAGATCTTTGGAATCTCCTAACATCAACAGCAACATGAGAAGAAAGGATTGCCTCTAATGAACATCCAGGGCCCTGCGTACCCTAGAGTTGCTCAACTGGTAGGCAGATACCTCAGTGAACAGTTTGATCGTCAATGGCAACTTGATAGTGGGAATCGCGTGCAGGCCGATCAATACAGGACGCTACGAGGGCGGCCAAATTCAAATGAAGTGGTCAGAACGAATTCGAATGCACAAGTGGTCTGAAAGAGAGATGTAGTTCAAAGTCCGAACATACTCAAGGCCTGAAGAAGATATCTGAGGGATGTCGAAAATTTGCAGGACAAAGTAGGAGTCCTTGAAGTGAATTTAAGCGAACTTTTTGGTGTTATTTTTATGACGAGTAGTGTACTATGTCTAATCCACAGCACAGATAGGTGGAGTAGAACGCTAAGAAGAGGCGGCCACCAGCTACTTCCCATTTGGGTGGGTATTTATTTTATTCAACAAACATCAAAATGCATCGATGTGAAAAAAAAATCGATGTAACAACACTATCTAAACATCCTTGTGTTGCCTGAAGAAGACGAATGGTTGCAGGACACTAATAACACTAGTGATCTATGGTTGTTGGAAATTAGCATTAGGGTTGTAACGTTTTTAAATTTTGTTTCCCCTTTGAAAATTGTGTAGCCTAAATAAATTTTGTCGTGATAATATGTTTGGTTTCCTAGTTTATGCCCACCTGATATTGATAAGAGGACTACCAAAATAATATGATGACTGAAAGTAAGGATTATGCCTTCATTCGACAATAGGGAGAAACAAAAGAATTAGTCAGGTTGCTGCAACAAAATTTTTTTAAAGTCTTAGTGACTGTTATGTGTCTCATTCATACTAACCAGGGCTCGACTTAACCCAGAAAAATTGATTAGCAAAACTGCGACACGAAATGAAACTTGTATAGCAGATTCAAAATTTTGATTAGCAGATTTTTTGTGTACTTATAAAAAAAATAAGGCCTGACATTTATTTTTTACTGTGTAGTGGTACCGGAATTTTTTGTCAATCGACGGAACCTTTCAAAGCTCTCATTGCATTGCTAGAGTATTTTCAAATTTAATTTAATTTGAATATAGGCTCGATACCTACTCTTTAATATTTTAAGGCAGTGAAATTAGCATTCCTACAACTTCAAGACAAGTGTTTATCCAATCCCTCCCCCCTCCTTCCTGCTAGCTTGGTGGGCAATACCCACTACAATTGCAGGGAAGGAAAGAAATTATTGCTTAGAAAACTAAGCTATGTGCGGCTATTAAAACTAACGTTGTTCGCTGCTTTTTCACATTTTAACTAAATGCAACCCACGTAAGCTAATCAGTTGCTGTTTCCACTAATTGGTAAAATAGCTGCGTCGTCGAACGCTGTTCTCATGTGGAGTACAATGTATAGGTTCGAGATCACCAAGGATTACCAAGTTGCCCAATGAATAACGGGATTAACGACGTGACATTTTTGCATCGCTACCTTGCTACGCAAAATGAAAACTGCTTTGCAAAACAACAATAATGCATTGCAAGGTACGATGCGATACTACTTACGTCGAAGCGTGACACTAACCATGCATGGATATACTTGTTGTAGGCTTGGGGACAGTCCAATAAAAGTTGTCAGGCTTCATACTTGAAAATTCTAATCATCGATATGCTGTGTTGGATCAATGTATGTATTTAAAAAAAAACAGGCATACAATTTCTAAGTTCATATACATCCATAGGTTATTCTATTATTGAGAGTAATAAGCATTCAGTTTCCGTTGTTAGAAAAAGACTTCACCTTTCAGGATCCTGACCTTAATTGAGTTCTTTTTTGGGTAGTGTCACACAAACTCTTAACACTGATATTTATATTCTATTATCAGGGCTGTTTGTTTTTATTTTTACTTTTTATTCCTACAAATATTCTGGACTAAAACTTGGGGATTTATCTGAGAATAGGGCTACACTCACATGTTTAAGCTTTATTTATATTTCACAATTTACTTATAGGAAAAAGACAAGACCTTGAGATGTATACAGATCCTCACCAATCTTATAGATCAAGTATACTACCCGTTGGAGCATATAGCTTGGGCAGCTGACCACAAGTTAATAAGCGTCGATAGTAGTCCCTGGTGGACTAGAGCAATAGCAGCGTGGGCAATGTCACTGTACCTAGGGATTATACGGTATGCATAACTTTTAAAAGGAGCAAAAATACAAATTTATGACTTTAAAGTGTGGTGCAGGTTTATTCAGATGGTATAAGTTTTAATGAGTGACTGACTCCTCTTAAATTGTGGGGTGCACTCTGTTTTCTTGATTAGAGTCACAGTGTTAAAAGACATACGTAAGACATGCATTACAAGGGCATTCCTGAAAGCAATTGTTTTTCTTGGCCAAGTAAGCAAAACAAGCAAGGTTGAATACTCTACCAAATCTGGATTTTGCGTGTCTGTTTGTCTTTGTGTGTGTTTATCTGTTTGGGAAATAACGTTCGCAACTTTTTTCTCATATGGTTGAATGGTGTATGAAATTCGCGAGTTCGATGATGAAATTCCTGTGTTAAAAACCGATAGCTCATATTTTGGTAAAAAAAGATTGTCAACGACAATACAACAGTTGTACGCTGTTTACCAAAGTTCACTCGGCCATTATTGGGTTGAGTTGCGAATTTTCGGTGGTTTGTTTATCTCTCGTGGATCTGCCACCTTCATGAGGCTGTTTTGAGATGTGGGCACTCGTCTGCTTAGATAGATCCGCTACATCACTTTCAAAATAACCACTTTTTTCCCTTCTTGTTGTGACAGAGGGAGAGGATTGCGATGGTGGCTCCATCTGTGTGTGGGCAGTGGGAGGAAGACACAAAAGGATCACCCTTAAATGCTGACATGTGAATACAGGTCATCACATATGCATCGAGCAAGAGTGACAAGGTCCAACAAGTCCTTGGAAAGAAGGTCTTACCTGCTTCTTCAGGAATCCTCTGTGCTTGAAAACTCTCCTTCAAGAGCGCTGAGCTCTACCAACTTCAGATCCGTCATCAGTTTATGAGCCACTCGTGTACCTGGTCCCAGCAGCACAAGAGAAGAACTCAAGAAGAGATGATGAGCACGACCAACGCCCCCCCCCCCCCTCCAACGCATGTGCACAGGTACAACACACAGTCCAAGGTTGCCACCGTCGATGAAACTAGCACGGCCCAATCCGGTCTGCAGACCAACCCGGCTCCACGGCACCCCCAACATCTCTACTGTGCAACACCCTCAAGCTGAACTATGCAACTTCCTGTCTACAGGGGTTGCTGTCAATGCATTGCCATCCTCTGGATGTGAGGCCGTGTACATAAGCTAGACAATGAGGCAAGTTTGTACCCGAGTCGGGGAGCACATGCAAGCTTTAAAAAAGGACAAAAAAATGAGGTGCCATGCACTACCTCAACACTAAACATCGACTGTGTGGGACCAAACTAAAGTGCTGATCAATTCAAACGCAGGATTTCAGCCTTATCTCCGTGTCCTGGAAAGTATTTCCATCCAACTCTTCCAGCGATAAAAAAAAAATCGTGTTGATGAATGGAAAAGCAGCCCACCAAAAACCTGACACAAATTGTGACTACTGATTTAACTTCTGCCTTTTCCAACAATTCGCTATTCTTCTTGTGCCCTTCGCCCACTTCTCACACACAGGTGGAACCACCATTGCAAGCGTATCTCTCTGTGATGAACGTGGTAGGTCTGCGAGACAAATAAACAAACCGTCAAAAATTCGCAACTCAACCCAATACCGGCAGAGTGAACTTTGGTAAATAGTGTATGACTGTTGTGCCGTTGACCTGAAATTCCTAGTTAGTATATTTTTGGATATATTTGCGTTTTCCATCGGATGACTTTCGATGCTGATTTTTAGCAGATGCGTTAAAGTATAAAGCTAGTGGCCCCAAGCACGACATGAACAACTTTTCCGTAATATACTATAGTGAAAGTACTTTTATTATGAAGAATGTAGAAAATAATTACAAATGGTAAAAAACGTACTAACCATTTCACATTTTGAAACAGCACTGTTGCTTCTTTTATTTTTTATATACCTAAACCTTGCCCGTCTTTGCTGAGCTATCCAGAGTCACTTATTAAGATTGGTGTAGGAATCGTTAGCAGCGTGGAAAAACCTTGGCAAGTAATCTGATGAGTACGGCAAGGTATTTAGACATAAACCTAATTTAACAAGATGCTCTAGTGGACAGAGTGGTTACTAGTTACTAGTTACTAGGTTACTAGTTACTAGTTTGGCATAACGGCTGGGGGTCCAGTCCCACAGACGACCACCGCCACCAACCAAGAGTTGTAGTTACGCATACAAAAAATATTAGTTTTTGATGGGGAAAGTTACTGATCTTTGTTATAAGAACTTCCCCACATCCAGGACGGTGCTTTAACTTAACTTTAATTGATCAGCATTAAATCGCCCCTTCCGGGCATTACAAAATGTGAAATAAATAATTAATACAAAAAAAA
>JAHWFP010158721.1:0-10079 GCA_023313725.1 Lithobius niger | reverse complement strand
CCCCCGAGAAGATGACCCTCTTCACCTCCTCGTCTCTTTCTCTCATCTTTCTTCCTCCTCCTCCCCCATCGCCCC
Source organism: Lithobius niger (assembly GCA_023313725.1). NCBI lineage: Eukaryota > Metazoa > Arthropoda > Chilopoda > Lithobiomorpha > Lithobiidae > Lithobius > Lithobius niger. The sequence continues at coordinate 10,004 of JAHWFP010158721.1, read as the reverse complement.
CCTCCCAACCTGAGCGAGGATGTTTAGAAGAACCGGAGCTTTTATGAACGGAATGTACCGACGACGATGATGATGATGGTGATTGGAAGCAGAAATGCAGAGGAAAAAAAAAGCCGGCAGAGCCAACGCCCTCTTGGAGGAGGCTCGTCCATCGATTCACGAGGGAGAAAAATAAGTTCTCCCGCATCTCTCGTTCGTCTCCCGCCGTTGAACAGCTCGTTGTGCCCTGCTTCCATGTCAGCTGTAGCTGTAGCTACCAACAACCAGCCAGCACCCAGCGCCCCCCGGTGGCGTTTTTCGGCAAACCGCTCGGCAGGGCAGGCAGGCAGGGCAGCGAGGGAGGGCAGGAGCGAGCGGCAGGCAAGCTACGCCACCGCGCGCGAAGGTCGGAGGGCACCGGCAACCGTCGTCATCAAGAGTAGCCTCGCACCCAGACTTTGACGGCTGGGTCTGGGCTGGGTTGGGTTTGAGTTGAGCCCTCTCCGTCGTCTCGTCTCTAAGAACACGGTTTCGAGAGTGCAACCGCAGCAGCAGCCGACAGCGGCAGGCGTGGCGACGTGTGTATTGTGTTCGTGTTGTGTGTTTTGCTACTGCGTGCGCGCGCGTGTGTGTGTGTGTGTGTTGCGTTGCGTGGGCGGACGCCGCGTCTCCCGTGTCGTGTCGTGAGGGAACGAAGCGACTGCGACATTTTTTTTTTTAATGTACACCGGTCGACGTGTCCGTCTTGTTTTGATTTGACAGTTCCCGTGAGGAAAGGGTGAATTTCTGTGACGTTTCGGAAACCATTCCCACCCCCGTCTTCAAAACAGCCATTCATCATCAATCCGGGATTGGAACACGATCGGGGATAACACTGGTGGGATTGTTTCCACTCCCCCGCAGACCGGCAGTCGCCGAGCAGGGAGCATCATCACTGCTGGCTCCCTGACCCATTCCACCCCCCAACCCCATCCCGCCGGCCGGACCACCGTTTTGTGGATTGCTTTTTGCCTCCCTACCGTGATCCATCGCTTTCCACCCCGTTCAACTGCTACCGGTGCCGGGTTTCGGCTGCAGGAGCTACCGCCGTTTAGCTAGCTGCTCGCCGGCCGGTTAGAAGGAGGGAGCTCGTAATTCTTCATCGAAAATAGCTGGTCGCATCTGGCAAAAACGTCATCACACTTTTCGACAACGCCAACGACGGATTTAACCCTTCCAAGCCAGCTCAAGGTAGTCGACCTTCTCTCTCTCTCTCTTCTTCATAATATACTACTCCCGTGTTTTGGTGTTGTGTTCGTGTGGTGTTGGTTCGAAAACAACTTTTAACGTGGTATTTCAGTGTTTTTGTAGCCTATCATCACTGGTGAAACATGGAAACAGCGTACCCATTGTGTTTTAAGGCTGTATTTTTGTATTTATTTATTTTTGAAGGGGTCTGCGTCTGCGATATTGCGGCGTAGTACACGTGGTTTTCGTTGGTCGAATCCCGTAGTTGGTAAATAGTGGCCACGTGGTTTTAGTAATGGCGGCATCCGCCAACGTATTGCTGGGGCTGTGTTCATGTTTTGTACACAAGATGATTTTTAACTTGTTTATTACGGTAAAGGGTTTTTTTTTTTTGTAAACACAAACTGAACAATTAAAATCCGTTGAGGCACCATTTTACAAAAAAATATAATTAAAATTTACCAATTTGTTGCACCATTTCTCGCACCAGATGTCGTTGTTAGCAAGTGTGTAAACCTCACTCCAGTGTGAACAAGTGATGCATTTTTCATCTGATGTTGCATTTCAGATGTTATAGCCTTGTCTGATGGGGCAGTTGCCGCCCCCACCCCCTGTCCCCTTCCCGGCGCTACCTATGGCCCTGATTCTTACTACAGAAAGGGCAGGGAGGGAAGGATTAGGCTTAATGGGGCGTCGACAGCAAGGTCATTAGCGCCAACAACCTCAGTCACAGTGCAGTGGTCCGGGGTTCTCATCAACCTGGAAAACTCGGAGAATTTAAATTACATTGAAACTCAGTGAATTCTTTGATTTTTCACACACAAAAAAAAAACCGCAGGGAAAAACGCAGGGAAAAAACAAAGCCACACTTTCAGGCCTAGTTCTACGTACATTAAACACCATTCTGTTAAGGCATTAATAAAGTTATTCATGTACTACTGTGTTGACACCTAACAGTTCATTAAATCGGGCAACTTTTTTACACTGAGTTGGCCCTATAAACACGTAAAACAGGTAAAATATGTGGAAAAATTTCCTGCATGCAGGGTTGGTAAGTTTGTGACAGGTATTATCCGGTTTTTGACATGGGTTTAACCGTCTTGCCAAAAGCCCATTTTTGACACACTCAAAACTGCTAAAATACTTCATTTTAGCTTTAAAAAAAGTAAATAAATAAATAATTCTGAAAATTGTAGCGATTAAAAACCCTGTTTGCTGGGAAACATAATTGACTAATTTTGTAAAGCCATTATGACACTGTGTGTACTGTTTTGTATCAGTAGAACATTGGTCTATAGTCAATTATTCCTTTGAAATTGTTATTCCTTTGTCACAGTGTTTATACCACACGCCATAACTGTTTGCTATGACGTGCATATCACGTGACTGGGCTAGTCCAATCAGACGGCCAAACCGCCGTTGTTCTCGTTCGTCATTGGCTAACGCATGGCGTCACGGCAAACAGCCGTTGCGCATGGTTTAAGAAGCCATTATTTATTTTATTTACAATTAAGAGCTTTTGAAGTTATTTTATTTTAATTAAGAGTTCATTTATAGCTGTAGTCTGTATTCCGTGACACTTTTGCGTAGGCCCTACCATTTTTAGATTTACGAATCATGATTTTATTGGTTTTCGACACTTTTTGACAATTTTCAACATTTTGTTTTGAATTTTCGACAGTTTTTGTCGGTTTTGGACGCTTTTCACATGTTTTTTTTTTTATATGTCACGTCAAAAACCCAACCCAACCCTGCAGGCTGCGTGCGGCAGACACGGAGCGTTGTAAAAGTTTGCAGTTCAAACGTTATTTCGTTTATTTTGTTCGGCTGGATTGAAAAGATTACCAAACAATCTTAACATTGCAAATATTTATTGTTTTACACATTTTATTTTATTGTTTTTGTTAGACCATAGATGTGTCCTCACAAAAAGCACGCTAACGTCACACAAATCACTCATAAAGCTATTGAACCATTATCAAACACGTTTTGTCAACCTTGCCTTTACGAAATCTAAGCTAAGCTATAACTGAAAAAAGCGTGGAAAATAATAGATTCATGGGGGGGGCCTGGGTACTAACAGTAGCTCCAGGGGGGTGGGGGGACTACAGTAAGGTTATTAGCCCCAACCTCAGTCACAGTGCAGTGGTCCGGGTTGCCACTGCGCCACACATTACAGAGGTGAAAAACAAACCCCAAATCTAGATCTTATCGTAGGTCTGTACCTCCTGGAAAAACTTAAAACCCCCGGACAGGAGGACAAACTTTTCGCCCAATTGACGCGCTGTCTTCTCTTCAAGAGGGTGACAATCAACACGTAAGTGACGGACCGTAAGTGGTCGTTGACACCATTGACGTTCAGGAGGAATAACTCCCCTCAAAAGGGAGCAATGAGTAGATTCATGGGCACCCCGCAAATTAGGCATTACAAACACTCCACCTTGAACTTTTCAAGTTGAAGATGGCATCACAACGGGAAAGAAACAATATTTGGAAACATTTAATTGCGGTAATTATTTCATTGAGGATATTTACTGGATTTCATTGATCTTTGCTCAATTCAGTGTAGTTTATATGAGATAAAAATCACTGACGATGAGTCCTCTGGGTTCATTGCGCGTAGTCAGGTATACGGACTAACAGGCGTATTCCAGAAATCCACTCAAGTGTGAGTGGGCCTAAAGGTGAGTGTAGGGGTCAAAACGCAGCTATAGAAATACCCTCAGATGTTAGGACACTCACATTCGTTTTTGTGGCTGGACTAAAATTGTTGATCCTTACCTTAGATGTTTGTACTCACATTTGCTCTTTCACACTCACACTTGAGTGGATTAATTCTGGAATACGGCTGTTACAGGCATTTTCCAGAATTCCACTCATGTGTGCGTGTGAGAGGGCAAATGTGAGTGTAAACATCTAAGGTAAGGGTCAACAATTTTGGTGAGCGTCCTAACATCTGAGGGTATTCCTACAGATGCGTTTTGACCCATACACTTACCTTTAGCCCCACTAACACATAAGTGGATTATGCCTGTAAGTGTTCCTTGAACCGGTGATTTTCGCGCTTTTCCATTATGTTTACTATTTATTAATTTCTTTCCTTTTCCTGTTGTCCTTGTTCTTGTGGGTTCCGTGTGTGCATTCTGATTTATTCAGTCTGTGTTTTTAAAATTTAGGAAGACACTTCCCTTGCCAGTACTTCACATACGGGTCTTGGCAGTTATCTACAAATTTTTTCCACAGTCAAAATCGTTTTGGAAAATCAGTGAAACTATCCTATCTGGCATTTGCAGTGTAATTTCAACTATTAGGCTACTTCTCTTCGCTGTAAAATCAGTCATACTTACGGTTCGAGTAATCGTTACAAAAGAGGGGATAAAAAGAAGAAGAAATGAGAAAAAGAAAAGAGAAAAAAAAAACAAAAAAAAAACCGTGATGAAAAATGCAGGGTGACGTGCTAAACTTTAGTGGAGAAGCTGTTTCCGTTGAAAAGTTGCTTAGATTCGTGGAAAGGTTGAGTGCAGCACAGAGTGGGCACTGGGCCAGAAGACATAATGGGCCTTTGAGCATGTTGTGCTTACTACATTAAAAAAAAAAACACCATAACACTTAAGGACTCACACTCTCCCTATTTTTAGGGATGGGTAATTTTCGATTTATAATCGCACCGCGGTTTTTATTAAAACCGTCGTTATGAAAAAAATTAAATCCGTGTTGTAAATGTTACAGCATTAGCGGAGGTCGCAGGGTTTTAGTGAGAAAAAAAGTTGGAAGTGAAGAATATGAATTTTTTTTTTTAATGAAGCTAGCATTAAACAACAATTTCATGCCGTTATTTGAATTAAATATTGGACTAAGGTAATGAACAGGAGTTTTACTAAAATTTGTGTCGAGGCAAAAATCTGCCAATTGTAAATCCTGAATCATAAAATAAAACGAAAAATTAAATTAACAAACTGCTGGTCGTATCTAAATTTCTTACCAGGTGGTAATGAATAACCACACGACCACTTTAAGAAAAAAACCTTGGAAAATAAGGAATGTTTCCAAAAAAGTATGAAGATAGAGGAAGTTTTCAAAAAAGTACGAAAACAAGGAATAAGTACGAAAACAAAATTAGGAAAGTGAGGAATGTTTTCAATGTAGGAAAACAAGGAATATTTCAAAAAAGTCGGAAAATAAGAATGTTCCCATAAAAAGTAAGAAAAATAAGGAATGAATAAAAAAGTTGTAAAATAAGGAATGTTTCCAAAAAAGTAGAAAAACAAGGAATGTTTCCAAAAAAGTAGGAAATAAGGACAAAAAGTTGTAAAACAAGGAATGTTTCCAAAATGTAGGAAAATAAGGAATGTGTCCAAAAAAGTAGGAAATAAGGACAAAAAAGTTGTAAAATAAGGAATGTTTCCAAAAAAAAAAAAAAAACAAGGAATATTTCCCAAAAAGTTAGAAAATAAGGAACCTTTCGAAAATGTAGGAAATAATGAAAAAATAGGCATTTTGGATATTTAACGTATTAGGAAAGGTAAATATTTCGCAGAGAAAACAAAACATTGAGACTAAAAGTCGCAGTTCTACCCCTAAGCCCATACCGATATGATTCGGAATCGGATCATAAGGATTCCTTCATTAATAATGAAGTCGTTGCATTTCAGAGTACCACTTAGCCGCTTCAAGGCTACTTTGCAGCTTAAGGAACATTATTTTCCGAATAGGACGTTTGGCCGTCCTAGACGGTCCATTTGCTGCGTCTGCATCCCAACGAGTTCCCCAGGAATTTACTGTGCCATCTGTTACATTTCGACGCCCTGTTTTACGGCAGTGAGTTTATTTTCGGTTTAACGGTTGAATCCACTCGTCTTGGACGTTGGAGCTAGGGACTGGGATACGAGTAGGCTACTTTTTCTTTTCCATGGGAGGCCTTGAAACCTGTAAAAGGCAAACATCCTTGTTTTAGGCACGGCGTGTATGAAAGGAATCCCTGTCAAAATGCCACCCATCAAAATGCCACCCCTTCCGCGCAAAAATGCCACCTAGTGTTTTTTTTTAAAGAGTATTTATTAGTGTTGGCGGTACCTGAAGTTTATGTGACGGTGCCGGTGCCGGTGCCAGCCTACGTACCGCGGTACTCGGTATTAAACCGCGGTTATTGAAATTTGGCGCTACTTCCTTCAATACCTCCGGTACCAACGGTATTTTTTTTAAGTAGCCTAATCAAACTAATTAAGGTTGGAAATGGAATCATCAATTGTATTTACGTAGACCCGTCCCCCCCCCCTCCAAAAAATACACATAAAAAATAATTCACAAACAGGCTACTGAACTTTGAATTCAATATTATTTTTCTGTTGGTTCTTACGCTGGTTGTAGCATCAAAGTTACACAAATTTGGCTCCACTTTTGTGCATTGTTTAGAATTCCAATTTTACCATTGTTGATCTTTAACTGATTATTACAATGCTCAAAGGGTTCAAAGGGCTTAACGAGCGTTAACCACTCTTGGTTATCTGCCCGAAGCCCCAAGGCCCTACAATACAATAATTTTCGCGCCTTTTTTCATATTAAAATGCACGGTATTTGGAACCGTTGCATTTTTAATACCGCGGTCCTCCGTGAGAACCGGTATACCGCCCAACTATTTATTAATACTGTTATACTAATAGTAACCATGGTCACAAATTTAGTAGTCGCTAAGGCTTAATGCAAAATGTTTTAATGGCAAATCCATTTTCCCCAGACGTTTTCCATTTGTACCAAAATGCGTTCGTGACATCGCTTTGCGCAATAATGGTGCACGTATAGCAGCTATTCGTCCCTTCTACCACAAGTAAGTAAATCAAGGAGGGGGGGGGGGAGGAGGAATTGAGTCTTGATGGCGAGTCGACAGCCAGGTCGTTACCGTCAATCTCAGTCACAATGTAGTGAACTAGTGGTGTCCGGGTTGCCTCTACGCCACAGATTACAGAGATGTCTAACAAACCACAAATCTAGAACAAGGCGTGTCCGGTAAACTGGTAAATAATCCACAGAATTCTTTACATGCCTCCCACAGTAAACGAATCACATTTTCCTGTAGCAATTGACAGCCGACTTTCTCACCAGCTCTATTGCCCTTTTTCCTTATGTCGGCCTATTGAAATAATTGAAGTAGAAACAATCGACCAATCCATCATTCCAAATCAAGGCAGTGCTACAAATTCTGTCTGTACGAGACAACACCTGCTTCAGTTTCCGAACTACTTATCTTTGTTAGCGACAATGTTGAACCTTTCCTGTCAATATGTATTATAACTCTTGTTTCCTTCATTGTTTTCAAAACACTTCGTAGTTTAAACAAAACAAAATAAGAATAGTAAACGAGTGATTAATAATTATGAGTGCTCATGTTTCACTCTTATACGTGCAGCGCGGTGCAGCGCTTATGCCTTAACGTGATTAAATGAAATGCTCGAAAATGAAAATAAAAATTGGCAAATAAAGATTATTGATCCTTTTTTAAAAAAAATGTTGCAGGAGGCGGGGGTAAAACACCTACAGCACCCAATTTGCTATATTCTACCTCTATCTAATGATGGGGGCTAATAAAGTTCAGTATGATTATGTGGGCCCCTCCACAGTTTTACCGTATAGTTATACTCTGGTTTTCATACCTATAGTAAAGTTGAACAGTTTTACCATACTGCACTATACTTTGTTTTAAAGCATGGTTAGGGCGGGTTTATGCAATGACTCGCCTCTGCATGCTTGCAAGCTAGAAGCTAGAAATCTTCTGAAATTCTAACATGGCGGCGGTTTTAGCTCTGCCGGCTTGGAGCAAACACAGCCAATAATGTGAGTTCAGAAGCGAATGAGAAATGTTTCGTCAGGAGGAATTGTTTATTTTATTGTCACGGATTATAAGACTGCAAGCATTTGCTCAAACGATGTCAGATTTAGCCAATACAGGTAGCGTTGCTACCACGGCAACGACTGCTTTGCCATCACGAGTAAATTCTAGCTGCCAAAATGCAAAAGCGAGTCGGTGCGTAAACGCGCCCTTACCATTGTAAAACTGTCCAACTTTACCATACGTTTGAAACTACGGTAAATCCACGAAGCATATTTTACCGGGGGGCGGCCGCCCGAGAGAATTCCGTGCTTCCGTTTGATCGTATACGAAAGAGATTAATATACGAAGGCTAAATTGAGCTTAAGAACTAAATTGAAAAACGGGATTTTGTCAAAGGAAGTGGGTCAAACCTGGAGAATAATTCTGAAAACGTTAAAAACGTTCGAAACGTAAATGAAACTTAGGTGCGCTGCGAACACGATATTATTACGTGCATTTGCTATCAACAGGTAACGAAACAGCTAGGACTAGCCTAATCCGACTATTCACAAGCTTTAAAATTTAATTTTCCAATACCCATTCAATCAAAGAATGTTCGTTATACTTTCGACTATCAAGAAGCGATATTTTGATGCGAGCCGTATTTGGCCAGTCAAGTCAATCTTCACGACGAAAATGTAAGGATCTCCTCAGATTTTTCACAAATTTTAATCGCGATAAGCAATTAACTGTATCAATTGCTGTAGCTCAAGTGATAGATTATTTTTTTTATGGGGACATAAACTAGCAGCCCTGTTTTTTTGCATGCATTCGTTATCAACACACAGGTAACTTGGAATATTAAGGACCAACGAACTTAAATTTCATTTTCCAATGTCCAGTAAGTTAACAAATGTTATAAATTCGACTCTGTCAAGACTGAAGTAATTATTTTGATGCAAATCGTTTTTGGAAATCGAAAATATTTTAGGATCTACTTTGATTTCCCAACAATTTTAATCGCGATCAGCAGTTAACTGTAAGTGATATCTGAAGAAGAAAAAACCCTGCTAGGGTGAAAGAACCCTCCAAGTTTCAGCCAATCAAAGTAGTGATAACAGGACAAAAATGGATGCCATCAACTTGCTACATTACTTGCTAAGCTAATCCCACCTACTACTACTTCAGACGTTATAGAAAAACTTCACCCACCAGTATGCAGCAATAGTCAGGTTTTTCATTTAACCCTTGATCTAATAGCCGGTGGGATTAGCTTCTGAACTTGGCGGCAGCCATTTTTGTTCTGATGTCACTACTTTGATTGGCTGAAACTTGGCGGGTTCTTTCACCCTTGTGGGTTTTTTTTTTCTAGATTCAATTGCTGTGGAAAGTCTACCTACGATTGATGTTGATTTTTATGTGGACAGAAACCAACGGTCACTTATTCTGTGTATTCGTTATCAACGTATACAGGTAATTTAGAACGTCAAGGACACAACGAACGTAAAATTTCATTTTCCAACTTCCGTTATGGTAAAGAATATTATACCTTGGACTATCGAGATTGAAACTTGGATGCAAAATGTCACATGGTATACCCCGACGACGACGAAACGTTTTAGGATTTCCTTTGATTTCCCAAAGGAATTTAGGTCGCGATAGATAAGCAGTTCTTTAATGCATCCAGTTAATTCAGCGAAGTTAACGATCGATTTTTGCCGTGGACAGAAACGAACGTCTTCGCCGTTTGCAGGACAAACCAAAAGCGAGCTTCAGTTTCATTATTAATTTTGTCTTGTGCATTTGAGAGGAGGGGGGAATGCGGCCTGGGTTTAATTGACGTCTAATGATAGAGATTACTTAATTAGAACTCGTGCGTGTAATTACCGTTGGTGGATTCCATCTTCCACTTTCCTCTGTCTGTGACGTAAGTTGCATGCGTCATGCCTTGCACCTGGAACGAACGCCGGTGCGTTTATAATTAGGAAAATAT
>JAHWFP010158704.1:51819-85355 GCA_023313725.1 Lithobius niger | reverse complement strand
AAAAGGAAGGGGAGAGAAGAAAACAGGGAAAGAGGGATTCGGGTGAGCTTGGGTGTGCGTGAGGCGAAGGGTGGGGTGCATGGGAATTGGTCTAAGAGAAACCCGGGAGGCAGTGCAAAACACCACCCTTGAATGGGTGACTAATGCGAAAGGGCACTGTGACCTCTTGCAGCGGTCCAACCAATTGCGTGTGTGCCCTTATCTGCGGCCTCTTCTTTGCGGGAGGGCGTTTGGGTTTGGCCTAGCTGCACTAGCATCGTTACATAGAAAATCTCAAGCACGCCAGAATTTGCGGCAGTTGCAAGCAATTCATCCTTCCAGGTGGATGTCTTTGGAACTCGACCCAATCACCATTCCGTCGTTGTACTTGGACTACTATGCATCCGCCATTGTGTTTAGATTGACAGCTTCGCTTACTGTATGGACTGGCTTCCAGCCTTTATTTGGTCTTTCAACGTCATGTCGACGAGCAAGCTGCACGTAATATTTCGCAACCTCCGATTCTAGTTGAAGTCAGGCCGACCGCAAAAAGACGCTAAGTCAACCGAAAAAGTGAGTGGACTTGGTTTGACCATTACGTGCCCCGTTGATGCACGTCGGCGTTCGACTCATCGCAGGATTCTACTGATCACCCTGCTAGGGATGCAGAGCAGCTGCCACGTCGACTGAAAGCGACTTTCTTTGCGATGCAGGAATTGGCGTTATTGAATTTGGTCCTGGATTTGCTGCTGGATGCTGCGATATCCGACTTTCGTCTGGCTTTGGCCAAAGCAGGATATGTTTCCCAGGAACTGCGTCCCTAACCATATCTTCAAACTGAAAAAAAACTTGCTAACGATGTTGGCCACCATTTGCCGCCTGATTACAACTATTGCCACAGAATGACTTTTGGCTGCTCTTGTCGCATGGACTTCCAGGGTTTCGCTTCCCGGTTCCAGCAGTAACACAGAATGCTGTAGAGGACATGCTTATTACCGGTAGAGTGATCCCACGGGAACCCGACGATTGTTCAGGGGACCACGGGACGAACTAGAATGCTCCCCAGACCTACATGTGCATGGACCCCGGTGTTCTGGAAGAAGGGTTAACAGCTATGTTGTCTTAGTGTTTTCAAGTGCATTTTTTGTCAGTTGGAAGTTTACGTATTGCGAGTTAATTTTTAGATGTTAATTAGAAGCTAATTTTTTTTGTAGGGCTAATTTTTATAAGTGTGTTTACGTTTTTTTTTACGCTTAGATTTCAAAGTAAAGGATATTTACCGTTCCAATATCCTTGCACATTTTCGACAGTCAGGTTTTTCTGACGTTGGAGGGGCTCAGAACGACTGTCTTCATCAGGCTACCACATCACCGCTTACTTCGTCGTGATCGTTGAAATCTACTTTGAAATCTAAGCATAAAAAAACGTAAACATGGACTCGAATTTTTAAAGTAAGCGATGTGACATTTTTAAATAAGTGTGTTTCTATATGTAGCTCATACTTTTCCGTGCTAACGATCAGATCTGTTATAAACGGATGGCTTACGACTTTAGGACATGGCCAAACTACACCTCGTGCGTTCCTCTCAACTTTATTGTTGAGATCGTTGCAACGTTTTGGCGGCAAAGTTAGTCGCATGCTTCGATCTTTTTTCTCTCTCCCGCTTTGCAACTGTTTGGTAAGCATGTTCTATGGTCCAATGGTAAGTTGGGTGTTTACATAATTAGCGCATATACATATCCATGTCCCCTCAGGTCTTATCGAGATGGTTTTAGGTGATTTTGATTGTTATTGCATGTCTTCGTTGGTGTCGTGTGTTGCTCAAGAATTTTTGAAGGGGGCTACGTTATTGGGTTAAGTTACCTTTGTACTTGTTGGGGTTGTTGCTGCAAAGTTGCTGTGGTTGGTTTAACTTCTTCACCTACTCGATTGATAGGGACCACGAGAGTAATATCTCGTACATTTTGGATTGGTATGTCCTACACAAGCTTGTGGCAGCAGCTTTACAGGTTCACCGGTCAATTACTAGGCGATTTGGTAATAATCAAATGATACTCAAATAATACTAGTCGACATGCTGAACAGGTCTAGAGTTGTGCTTATTATTGTTGATTTTATGATATCATTACTCGCGTTGTGGATGTGATATTTTACAGTTATGTTCATTAGTGGTGATTTTGTGATATCGTTACTCGTGTCGGAGTGATATTTTACTCAGGATGTATCTTACGGGTATTTGATACAATTGTGTACTGTTGTTGCGACCTTTCTCAGGCTATCGTCGAGAATGGGGAGCCAAGTGTGATTCTAGTCATTAAGTGTCTTTAAATCCCAGATTTTTTATATGTGCCATTTAATGTAGATTTTTTGATAACTTGTGTCTTCGAATGACTAGATGAGTTCGAATCGTTAACTGCCTCTTGATACCGGATTTTTGATAATTGCCATTTATGGGGAGTTTTTTTTTTTACTACGGTGATATTGCAATTCAAAGTTTACACTTCACCACTAAAAAATGAACAATCGCAAACTCTGTCCACTTGAATTTTCGGTGGAATTACGCAGCGTCCACCTTCTTCAGAAGTCCTGGCAAAAAACGAAGTACAAAACGAGGTTCACATTGCTTCAGGCAGTGTCAGAATGTGAATCAGAATTTGAATTTACCGCATTTTCCGTTGGACCACTGATCTTTATCGCGCGCTCAAACTCTGATTTCCATTGCCTGCTGAGATTTTTGGCGAGCTCTGGTCTTACTAGTCGGTCGATGTTGGGATAGGATGGATGAGCAATGTTCATGAGTGCTGCACCCTGCTTCCGAAAATGTTGGATGGCAAGAGATTCTAACCCATGAAGGTGGGCGTCATTCGGAGTATTGGACTTCAGCAGGACAGAGGAGAGTTCCCACGCTATCTGGTGATTTTCTTTTCGTTGGTGCACGGAAATTCCATTGAGTGGGTCTAATGTCCGTACTTTTCCTTGGTGTTCATGTACTCTCGTTTGGAGTTTTCGGTGTGTCTTAGTAAGACCAGAGCTCGCCAAAAATCTCAGTAGGCAATGGAAATCAGAGTCTGAAGAAGGTGGACGCTGCGTAATTCCACCAAAAATTCAAGTGGACAGAGTTTGTGATTGTTCATTTTTTAGTGGTGAAGTGTAAACTTTGAATTGCAATGTCGTACTCACGCCACAGTAAACTACGGTGATATTGTCATTAGATTACTATAACGCTTGCATGCTACCTGTGATATTTGTACTCATTGCCGTCGAAGGCTGGTCAGCCTACATACTTTCTTTAGTACCTGTATTCACCATGTTTAATGCCTTCAGGCCTACTGCCTATAGGTTAATTGTCAGCCTACATAATTTTTTTCCGTACCAGTAATCACAGTGTTGATTGCCTTCAGGCCTAATGCCTTGCTAGTGATTTGTTAGCCTACAAAAATGTATTCTTTATTTTTTACCTGTCATCACTGTGTACTTAGCATTCAGGCCTAATGCCTTGCTAGTGATTGGTTAGCCTATAAGATTTTTTTATTTTACACCTGTCATCGCTGTGCACATCAGGCCTAATGCCTTGCTGGTTATTTGTTAGCCTACACATGTTTTTCTCTTCGACCTGTAACGTCGTATTTCTAGTCTACGAACCTGATGCCAATTAGGGGTTGGGTTAGCCTACATGTTTATCTCTGAGAATATTCCCTTTATATAAATAAAAAAAAACGATTTCCTTTCTGGAGCAGTCATGTAAATGGCCGAATGCTGTGCTGTCCTTGAGGAGTACTGTGAGCTAGGACTGGCTTTTGCTTACCGTTCATCATCGTGTGTACACTCTGCTTCTTCCTGCTTACATTTGTGCCTGGCCTGATACCATAGCTTCGCTGCTTAGTAGTTTAGCCCATGTAATTTTCCGGGATACTTAACTACCGGCTTTGATAATAAAAAAAGCGATAAATACTTGGTAGCTAGTGTTACTTGAATTTGGATTGGTGTGGCGTACAGTGGTAACCGTGTGTTACTGTGGCTAACCGGGGTTGTGAAATTCGGTTCGGATTGTTGTGGATGTGCCCTATGGTTTCACACTACTGCTCTAGGAGAAGTGATATGGGTCGATTCAAAATTTGGGCTTTTCTTGGGAAATTTTGAATGGGGAATCTGTATACCTACTGTGTCGTGTTACACGACGCTTGGAAAGGTTAATGTGCGTGCTGCCGAAACTTAACTTTTGTGCTGGTCTTCCACTGTTCGTTAGGTTTGTGGAGGGTTTTTCCTACTTTGGGTCTTTAGTAGACTTGGTATACACGATTGTAATGATAAATCCTGTAATCTTACACATTGTTTTTTGTCTCAAGGTTAAGTTCCAAAGTATCCGTGTATGACTTGTGTCTACCTTGACATCTTTTGGACCATTGTTGATGTCGTGCTATGGCCTTCTGTGTCATCTAGCCATTGGGATCATGAATGGATTAGATGCCAAGCTATACTGCTAGAGATTGTTGGTGGGCGAAGGGTTATGGGCGTGCCTGCGCCGCTTTTGGGGTACCTTATAATGTTGAATTGTACACCACAAGCTTCGAGTATGGTTGAGTAACTGTCGTGCCAGTGGAAGTTTAGTATGATTTATTATTGTAATTTTCGCTGTGCGTGTATCTCTTGTTTGGGTACTTCGGTGTTGTTCCCACTGTAAGGGTTTGTCTGTTAAGGCCGGTCTAGGCAAGCAAGCGTGTGAATGGTTTGTTGTGGGTGCGGCCAGGACCTCCAGTACGTTTTGTCTTGGTCCGCTCTTGGCAGGTTAGGCTTGTCCACTTTGTGGGCCAATGGGGAACCGAGGCGTATTATGTCCCAGCCTTGGGGCGCTTGCATCTCATTCCTTGTGGACACACGGTAGCTGTAGAACCGGATGTGATGGCTTATGATTTTGTAAACTGGTGCGGAGTTACTGGTATTGTTGTCTGCTTTAGGTTAGGAGGTCTCTGAGGTTTAAGAAGGTTGGTAATTTAGAAACTTGGTTTTAAAGGAGTCTCCAATTGGCAGTTTTGTGAAAGGAAACGAAATTTGAACCTACCATTTGAACTGTAATGTTTGGGGAGAAAGGAAACTCAATTGATTTGGAATGAAGGAGTTTAGCCTTTAAGGGCCAAAGGCCGACTGTCAATTAAAGTTGCAGAAGTGCCTGTGTTGCATCGCAGTTGGTGGATTACGTACTAGAATAAGGTTTGGTGCTTTGGGTGCCCAAGTTTTAATATTCTTGTTTACGGTTTGCCATTTTGTGACCGGTGTTGACGGCTCTCTCATCGGGTTGACCATGGGGAACTTGGCTGCCTTCCGGAGGTTTGGGATGACCTACTGTGAATCCTCTGCATTTGGCCAGAGATGCTACCGGTGCCCCGTGGCCACGGGGCTGAGAGGGTGCGTCTTCGCTGGATTGGTGTAACCAGAGTTGTAGGTATTGGTTAGTTCTCAGGTGTGTACAGCCTTGTGTCAGCTGTTACAGACGGTAAGAATTGTGTAATGCAAAATTATGTACTTGAGGGGGGGGGGGGATTGAGGCTTAATGGCGCGTCGACAACTTGGTCATTAGCGCCAACCTCAGTCACAGTGCAGTGGTCCGAGTTGCCACTGCACCACACATTACAGAGGTGTTATCCAAACCCCTAATCTAAATCTTGTCAGCTTGGAGGTCTGCTCTGGTAAAGGGGGTGAATGTCATGTGCCTCAGTGGGCCCTGTTACAATTGTGTTCCACGCATGTGCGCGCTTGTTCTTGTTCAGTGTGATTGAGCCACGATTGGTGGCTGACATGTACCTTATGCCTTGCAATGCATATGCAATGCAATGCAAGACGTTTGCCAAGTTATTGGTGAGGGGATTCCTAGTGAGGGGGACGAAGAATGTCAAGTAAGCCCGACATAGATTCCTCACATTATATTGAAATTTCAATGATGGACGATCTAATATGCTAAATAAGTTATGTACTAAATTATTCGAGAATAAAGGTATTGTGTTACTGCTAGACTGAACCCAGATCACGAGTGAATGATCAACTTTTCCCACGGTGTATTTAGGCCTGAACACCCTCCCTGGATGGTAGTACACACACAAAATGAATTTTTAGCTTTTTTTAACGCACACCCCGCTTTTTTATCGAATTAATTTTAGGGCCCATGGGCGTTACGTCGATTTACGGTAGTAATTTAAGATCAAAACAAACATCACGGATGCTACCTTTACACAGGCCGAGAAGAGTTTTTTTTTAGTAGCATCTCATAACAGAGACAAAGGATTTCTAATCGTCACGCTTAAGAAATCACTATAAAACCGATATTTTCACTAAAAGTCGGGAAAAATAAGCAAAACTCAAGAAATCAAATAAAATCAGTAAATTAACTTACTACACCATCTCGCTGAAACAGCGGACACTCCCGGTCGATACGCGACCATTCATCGAGGAATGTCCGCTTGCATGGCAGACAATGCTGGTGGTGAAGCACGTCCATCATTGTAGAAGATAGCTAGTCAACTGACCAGTTGGCAGAAAAATCCCCCCGCCCCGTCGCATACCTCCCTAACATTACGTAAGATTGATAAAACAGGGACACCAGGTTGACCATTCCTTTGAAAACAGCTGAACAGATAGGTTTTATTCTGCAATACCTATTTTCGCGAAAGAGTAAATAACCGTCACGAAAATCCGACAAACAACTTGTAAACGACTCACAAACCTTGTTTCACGCCACCAAAAAATTATTTATGTAGTAAGCCTATAAGAATTTAATTACATGAACTAATTAACAGCGCATCCATCAAAAGCAAGCGATGGTCATCATCGCTGGAAGCGACGAATTTCGAAAATGGGGGGGGGGATTGAGGCTTAATGGCGCGTCGACAACTTGGTCATTAGCGCCAACCTCAGTCACAGTGCAGTGGTCCGGATTGCCACTGCACCACACATTACAGAGATGTTATTCAAACCCCTAATCTAAATCTTGTCATACATCTGTACCTCCTGCAAAAATTGAAAAACACCGGACAGGAGGACAGACTTATCGCCCAACCCAGAAAATGACTCAACCCAGAAATAACTCTCCATCACGTTACGAGATGGCACCACTAGTAAAACGCACGCACGCTCAACAGTAGTGAAAGCGAAACCGAACCTCGTGAGTCAACCACCGCCTCAGCGCAAACGTGAATAACTCACAGAATAACCAGGCGAAGCGAAAACGAATAATAAAATATTGTATTTTCAGGAAATGTTGAGTCCAGCAATAATATGTTTGAACTTTAGGGAACATTGTAACTATGCACGCATTTACGAAAATATAGCGAAATGGTTTATACCAGAAATTTCCTCTCCCTTGTTTCCCAGAACAACCCACTCAACTGGAAGGTATGTAAATATTATAAAAATTGGCACTTTCCAATATAAAATATCGGTATCGGTAACTAACGTTACACAACCGATACTTCTTATCGATATAACATTAACTTATTAATAGCAACAGTCTTACAGCATCCATTTATTATTATCAGGTCACTTGGCCTCTTCCTCATGCACTTTTAATAGCTACCACATGTGGCCCTATCCAGATACTCAGTAGACATCAGCGGTCCGGCCGGGAACCAATTAGCTCTCCCCGCAATCACAGCATCCAATTGCGCATCTTCGCAATACAATAAACCAGGACGCAGGCCCCCTTTATAAGCAACATCCCTGGCCTCTCTCTCTCTCTCTCTCCGGACGATTTTGGACCTAAAAAAAAAGCACCAGGATTCCCAGCCGCATTATTTCCGACTTAAGTAATTTGACGATCTCGGACTTAGCCAAATTTTAAAGGAGCTTCCCTCCTTTAGAGCCTAAGTCCAGTTCAAAGTTAAGAAAGGGCGCGTCTTGGATAAGAGCCCCCTTTCTCTTATTTTTCCTTGGTCAGATTATTTTAGGAGTGCTTTAAATTATTATTACGAAGTTTAACTGATTTAAATGGAGGGATAACCCTAACCCTAAATAACTGAATTAAATAGGTTTCGGACCATTTATCTTGTGTGGACTCCCTTACTTTGCTCTTTTATTGCTTTATGTGCTGTTGTTAGATTATTACCATTTGTGCCGACGGTACGATTATTATTATCGTACCACTGTGTCTCAGTAAGATCTTACAATAGCATAAATTACGAGAGATTTACAATAGTGTCGAAGTAGTAATTCGAACAATACCCACGCTTAATCATTAAGAAAACGGCAGCACGTTACAGTTATTATTGAGCAAAGGAGCGATTTTCGGATTAAATAAGAAAAAAAAAGTAGAGCAAGTAGGCTACCCTAAATAAGAAAAAAAATCCCCAGTAAAAATTACAGGGTGTTTGAAAAAAAAACGCTACACGTCGAATTCGAATTTTTTTAAGTCCAACAACCATTCCTCGTCACTATAACCCTAAACCCTGACCTCAGTAAAGAAATCATGAAAGTTATTCCTGACCTCAGGAAAGAAAGAGTGTATATGCATTTCAAATAAGAACGCAAAAAGTAACAAAAGCATGTGACAGCCCTGGGGGGAGGGGGGATACCAAAACAAACAATAAAAGCCCATAATTAGATTTCAAGTAAAAATATTAAAAACATTTAATTGACCATGAAGCAAAATAGCAAAATAAAAACGCATGTAGCAACCCTGCTTGGTGGGGGGGGGGGGAGGAGGGACCAAAACAAACAATAAAAGCCCTTAATTAGATTTCAAGAAAAAAGAAATAACATTTATTTGGCCATCAATCAAAATAGCTAAAATAAAGGCTTTTACAGTATTTGGATTCCAAATAAACACACAAAAGAAAAAAAAAACGCATGTGGGGGGAAGCCACTTGTACGGCGGCAGTACAACGTAGTTTCTGCGCCCTCTTATCCCTGATACTCCGTAGAAATCGAATCGGGGGGGGGAAGGATGAGGCTTAATGGCGCGTTGACAGCTTGGTCATTAGCGCCAACCTCAGTCACAGTGCAGTGCCAGTATTCACAGCTAATCCCACACCACTCGCTGCACAAAAGGTCTAGTAACGTTATTCGACAGGAGTTCCCAGTTTACAGTACAGTACTTACTGTAATTGGCTGAGTTTAATTACCGATTTAATAACCTTGGTTAATGCTGCATATTGCCCTTCAGCTACTGTACTGTCTTGCACGCAAATTTGTGAGTCATGTGACTTGATGTTCCCAGGGCATGCACTATTGTGTGACGTGTAGCATGCACTATTGTGTGACGTGTAGTATACTGTACTGTTGTTCCGAACACTTGGACGTGACAGTAGTTAGGTGCATACAACTTGATACGTATCATTCGATACAGTTTGTTCTTTTTTTATTCGCTTCGTTTCATACCACTCGTTCTTTTTGTATTTCATAACGGCATGCCACACATGAACCTACACCAACGTATCAGTATTATCTGGTATTATTAAATGGTATTACCAAAACGATACGATAACAGACGTTTTGGTGATGTGGCAGGCTACATATCTTCAGCCACCTCCATTCCGGTCTACAGTGGCACATTTGGTGGAGAAATTTGACATCACAGGTTCTGTGGACAATCAACAAAGGGCCATTCTGGCCGTAAACGAACGGCATGAACGATTGAAAATGCCGCAGAGGTCCACCACGTGTTGCTTGACGAACCAATGACGTCCCAGCGTCAGTTGGAACGGCAAACAGGTGTGTCACTGCCTTCAGTTAATAGGCTGATTAAGGACGTAGGCTTAAAGGTGTACCGTCCATGGCGTATCCACGCCTTAAACGAAGATATTCCCGATCGATGCATTCAGTTCTGCGAGGAATGCCTAGATTTCCTAGCAGATGAGCCACAGAACGTGGAATGGATATTGTACTCCGATGAAGCCAAGTTTCATCTGATTGGCAGAGTTAATCGCCACAACTACATATTTTACAGTGATGACAACCCACACGTCACTATGGCGGCATTCACGCCGTCACCTGGCATCAATGTTTGGGGAGGTATATGGGGCGGGGGAGAGGGCGGGTCGTGCGACCATTCTTCCTTGATGGAACAATCAACGGTGCAGTATATCGTCAGCTGCTAGAAGACAGGATTCTGCCAGCTGTACGGGAAAAGTGTCCCGCAGATATTATTTTCCATCAAGAAGGTGCATCACCGCACTATGCAACACAGGTGCGAGACCTTCTTGATGACCAATTTCCCAACAGCTGGATTGGTATAGAAGAGGTGCGATGGAATGCCTCACGCGTTCGTGCGATCTGACGCTTATGGAGTTTAGTGTGTGGGTAATAGTACAGGATTTGGTGTACATTCAACCAGCCCAGGATATTGCAACACTGCTGGTTCTCATTACTGCTGCATTTGAGACATTTACTCCTGACTTATGCAGGAGAATATGCTTAGGTGTGGAAAGCAGATGTGGTGAGTGTGTCGTTGCTGGAGGAGGAGAGTTCGAGCACCTTCGTTCGTGATCCAATCACCTGGAACATCTTTCTTTGTCTCTAAACCTTAATGATGGCCTTAATTTACGTTATAACTGGTTTGAAACAAAATGTCAATTGTCAGTCTTGTAGAGGTTAGCCTATCTGGTCCGGCAATGGGACGGAGGACCGAGGCAAGGTCCCCCCCCCCCCAGGGTTCCACATGCACGTTTTCTTTTGCTTAAATGTTATTTGAAATCTAGGAATTCCTCACAGAACTGAATGTGTCGATCAGGATCATCTTCGTTTAAGGCGTGGATATGTTCCTTTTGCGAATTTTTATTTGAAATCAAATTACTGTAAATACATTTATTTTAGTTATTTCGTTTGAAGACTAACCGGGGTTGTTCCATGCTTTGTTACCTTTTGTGTTTTTATTTGAAAAGCAAATAAAAGTTTTCTTTCCTGAGGTCAGGAATAACCTTCATGATTTCTTTACTGAGGTCAGGGATAAGGGTTATAGCGACGGGGAATGGTTGTTGGACTTACAAAAATTCGACGTGAAGCGTTTTTTTTAAACACCCTGTAGATTGATTCATAGGTCATAACCATGCCTAGTCACAAAAAGACAACTACAGCTAGCAAAAGCACAAAAACGATTCCTAAAAATAAGAAGACTTCAAAGCTTTCGTCTAGCGGTAGGACTATTGTGAAACCCCGTCGTCTGGTCGACACGCAGGCCGTCAAATTCCACCTTTTCCTCCCGTTCAGGAGATCGCCAATGCACCTGCTCCTCCCGCCCAGCAGCCGATTCCGCCTCATCAGAGCCAGCAACGCACTCGTGTGCCAAAAGCACCTGCTAAACAGCACAGCACGGAAGCTGATAAACAGCCATCAGCTAAGCATAGCAGGGAAGCCAATGCTTCAAGCAGCCCTATTCACGATCCCCCACATCGTTCACGTAGCGAATCACCAAATACGGAAAGAAAAAATTTTAGGTCCCACTCTAGAAGTAGATCACCACAACATCGGGCCTACTCATCAAGAAATTTACATTATGACGACAACGTTAGGGACAACTACCGTCACCATTCCCCGACTCAAGAACTAATAACGCAAGTTTTAGGCAGAATGGCAAACCAGCATAGACGCTCCCCCACCCATCGCCGTCACCACTTAATGCAGCAGCAAGCCCAACATTTTCAGACAACAGCCATTTGTCGAAGATCATCACAGGCCTACAAGAAGCAAACACTAACCATTTAGATGCTTTCAGGGAGATTGTCGAGAAGACACTAATCAACCCATTAGTGTCGTAGACACTCATCAACCCAGCAATAGCAACAGAAACCTAGATAGAAGCGAAGCACGAATGTGGGAAGACGTGCGAACTAAACGAAGACGTCAACGCTTTTCCCAGACTGCCTGGAAATCATGGTATCTGAGATTTGGATGACACAGCCAGGAGAAAGCGAAATCGGGAAGATATTTAAAAAACGAGCACAAGACCAGGATTTAAGATGCACTTTAAAAGCAGCCATGCCAGAGAAGATAGAAAACCTATTTAGCCACCATGAATCCAATGACATGGGAAGAGATGTTGAACCTAACATTGAAGAGGCAGACTGAAATCGCAGACTGGGAAAGTGGCGATACACCACACCCAACACGGAAAAATCCAGCCAAGCAAACAAGCAACACAGCCATAGCAGCTTCTCCTTCCAACAAAACTGTAACCGTAGCATCAGATGAATTGGCGAAGATTATGCAAGAATTAGAACAAAAAAGAATAGAAGTAAACAACCTTAAGCTACGGAAAACAATAAACGAAGCAAGAGTCGACGCTTTCCAGCCAGAAAGGAGAGAAACACGCACGTGCTTCAGATGCTATGGCCAGAACCACTTGAGCAAGAAAAGTAGGACTAAAGACCACAGATTAGAATCAGTACGAGAAGGAAATGCACGTAGACTGGAAAAATTAAGGCAAACCCATCCCTAAAAGAAGCGGCCAAGGAGGCTACAAACATCAAGGAGAAAACCCAAACCAACAGCGAAGCTACAACCAGGTAACTAGGGATAATTCCCAACTCAACTTATCCACCTACAAACGTCTAACAACAACAACCAAGGGGGTAGCAACACAAACTTCGTTCAGCCACGCAATCCAACAAACCAGCAGTCAAAAAACTAGAAGTCGGCTCAAAAAGTAACAAGTTTTTTTTAGTTAGCAGGGTAGAGCAGCACGGAAGAAATTCCGATCAACGCAACTAGTACAATAAACCCTGAAATTCCAACATCCACAAACCAACAAATTAGTTAACAGCAACAAAATCCACTCTACAATCAATGCTGCAGGGTTCTCCTAGATCTTTATTCAAAATTCGACTGGCACCAGCAAAAACTTGCATTAAAAGACAGGACGCTGACACTACCAAGACTAGCTTCGAATTTCGGCGCTATTCCCAATAAATACGTGGCTCCAGCTCTAAACCTCAACTCGCACCTCACAACAAAATTTTTCGGGAGCTACTCAACAAAATTAACAAGACCTTCAAGCTAACATGCGACCCGGTCATGTTAACACTATTCGAAGACGGCATCGACTGCACAAATTTCCACTCAGGGTTGTTTGATCTTGATAAATTTAATTCTATCGTACTGGAATTAATCGGAGATGACAGGACAGTCGAATTCCGAAGCACGTCAGACACCAACGAAAGAAAATCACATTTAATCCATTCCGGCGAAGCAATAAAGATTTCCGACCGTAACCAGCAAAAATGGAAGCTACACATCCCTTTAATTCCATCGGTAACATCACATACAATATGTCTGATTTATTGGGACAGCACTTCAAACTCCAAAATCATTTCAGAAGAAAAATGGAAAAAACGAGAAAAAAACAGAAAACGGAGCAACAAGCAAAATCCGAGCTATCAAGCTCCCGACGCCACACCAACTCCATCTAGCGGCGGCAATCAACACTACTGGGCTACTTCTAAAACTAGACCCAAGGAACGAAACAAACAAACACAAAGAAGAACCAACTCGGGCTCGAATCGACTGCATAGGCTACAACTCGAAATCTGCTCACCCAAGGTCCCATCTAATTTTTAATTTCGGCAGTTTAAGTAAAGTAGCACTTTTAGACAGCGGAGCAGGAGTTTCGCTGATCGAATCGTCTACTGCACAAGAATTGTTACGAAACCCACAAATTAAATGTCACGAAGTCAAAACAATAGCTCCCGTAAATTTAGTAGGTATCGGTGGAAAAAGGATAACAGCAGAAAAAACATTGATGGCTGAAATAAGCAAATGCGGATTTTCCACAAACCAGCAGTTTAGAGTCGTCCCGATGGCAGTTTTGGAAAAAATCCACATTTTATTGGGTTATGATTTTTTGTCAAAACAACCTGAATTGGTTTAGTTAAATTGTTCAGACCAAATTTTAGAAATAAGGGATCTCAAATTTAACTTGTTTCCATCACCCTTTGATGCTTGGGAAAATTATGGTCAGAAAAGGAGTTAATTAATTTCGAAAATTATAACGTTACAACTGAGCATATTGCAACGATCAATATTTCGTTGGACGATGAAATAGCAGAAAATTCACGATCCATTTGGAATCCGACACTCAACAATATTACGTAGAGGTATCAGTTTCTTTGTACAGAGATGTTGTTTTACCAAACAATAGCGAGACAAAAATGTGTGGCGTTCTCCATTAAGCCTATCCTGAACAGCAAAGTGGAATATTTTTGCCACAATGCAAAGAAATTCTGATCCTTCTTGCCAGATGTTTGGTTAAGACTAGCCAGATTGGTTTAATTCCAAATATGGCTATTAACACATTCGGGGAAGATCAATTTCTAAAGGCAGGTTCTATTTTGGTCCACTACACAACGACTGAGATAGAATACATTGACGAAGAGAACAATGAAGAGGATCCGCCATTTCCAACAACAAAAGATAATCCCCCTCCCGAAGACTCAATTCAAACAATAGGAAGAGCACGCAGAAAAGATACCACGGACAAAAGATAAGCCATTTCCCTATCTAATACCGATTTCGCACTGGTAAATTCAAGGGGCCAGGCCAGACTGGGGCGGGCCGGTCAGTGCCGATCGGGGCGAGTGCTGGTCCGGCCGGCTCGCTTTCGCATTGGATAATTCCACGGCTCGCTGATCACGATATACAGCACCGCCACGTGTCGGTTTGTGGTACTTGACACGTTCCACTTTCTGCCGCTACACTGCAGCACCATTCGAAACATTCGGTAAAATGGCAGACGCTGAGCAGCTGACCCTTCTTTTGGTGTTCTTTTTGCGAATAACACAACATTTAAATTTGTATTTCACACATCGACGACGCATGCGAAAAGCCAGAATTAAGTTGATCCAAAGAAGAAACAAGCGTGCAGCTTACAGGCGGTGTAAATTAATATTTCTGCTTAGCAATATCCACCTACTAGAACTGGAAGAAGCAACTCGTCGCACACATATGGCAAGTACACTTTGAGTCACCACCCTCAGATAAGTCAATGGCACTCTCGTTCGCTTATCACTTTCTTTTTCTCCTTCAAGCCCCTCATTATCACTCCAACACACCCTTCTTCTTCCTCCAATTTAAATTTAGGCACCCTGGCAGGTACCCCAGTGCCACAAACCTCCCTTTCGTCACATACAGATGGTGTCGTGCTGTCTCGGCATCAGTAGAGTGTCTAACAACCCTGTTAATCTCATTCTGGGCAATAGCTTTCAGTTGCCCCACAGGGTGCCCGGAGCAGTAGGGAATGCTCTGTCAGTGGCAGTTGGTTTTCGGTACGGATGGTACAGGATTCTCTCGCCATGGTGCCTACTCAGGACCACATCCAAAAATGGCAGCTCTCCATTACATTCTTCCTTGTACGCAAAGTTCAACTCCTCTGTCCATGCACACGTCACACGTTGTCGGCCTCACCTCTCTTCAGAATGGAAACCCCATCATCAACAAACCTGCGCCACAACTTTACGTTAGGGAACGAACTCATACCAAACTGCTCCAAATGTTGGAGTACCATTTCGGCAAGCATGGGGGAGCTCGAGTACCCCATGGGGGCGCCATTGGTTTGCCAAAATGTGTTCCTTTCATACTCTAAGTAGATTGTCGACAAGAGGGCTTTAAGTAGAGCTAGATTCTTTTTAAATACTTCACGTCGCACCCCATGCTTCTTCGCTGAGAGGGCTCATTCTTCGGATGCTAGCCCTCTCAGCGAAGAAGCATCGGGTGCCACGTGAAGTATTTAAAAAGGATCGAGCTCTACTTAAAGCCCTGTTGTCGACAATCTACGTAGAGTATGAAGGGAACACATTTTGGAAAACCAATGCCCCCCCCCCCCATGGGGACTCGAGTTCCCCCATGCTTACCGAAATGGTACTCCAACATTTGGACTAGTTTGGCATGAGTTCGTTCCCTAACCTAAAGTTGTGGCGTAGGTTTGTTGATGATGGGGGTTTCCGTTCTGAAGAGGGGTGAGGCCGATAACGTGCGACATGTGCTGAGTGCATGGACAGAGGAGTTGAACTTTACGTACAAAGAAAAATGTAATGGAGAGCTACCATCTTTGGATGTGGTCCTGAGGAGGCACCATGACGGGAGGATCCTGTATACCATCCGTACCGTAAACCAACTGCCACTGACAGAGTCATTCCATACTGCTCCGGGCACCCTGTGGGGCAACTGAAAGCTATTGCCCAGAATGAGATTAACAGGGTTGTTAGACACTCTACTGATGCCGAGACAGCACGACACCATCTGTATGTGACGAAAGGGAGGTTTGTGGCACTGGGGTACCTGCCAGGGTGCCTAAATTTAAATTGGAGGAAGAAGAAGGGTGTGTTGGAGTGATAATGAGGGGCTTGAAGGAGAAAAAGAAAGTGATAAGCGAACGAGAGTGCCATTGACTTATCTGAGGGTGGTGACTCAAAGTGTACTTGCCAGAAACCAGAAGCAAAGGGGCGAAAAAGAGGAGAGACTAGTGAGCGTGAGGAAAGATCGTTGAAAAAGATTGTAAACACCAGGGAAGCAGTATACAGGGTGCCATGTGGTGACTGTAGTGCCGTTTATGATGGTGAGACGCGCAAAGGAATTCACTGTCGTGTCAAGCAGCACAAGGCAGACACCAGAAGTAGAATGACAACAAGCGGCATTGCAGTGCCCCACATGGATTCGCACATCAACTGGGAAGGCACTGAAACCCTCTTAGAGTCAAACTCAAACAGAGATGTGCACCTGAGGAGCCTGGACTCCCTCACTATTCAACACCACATCCAAGAGAATGTTGAATTGAAGACTATCCAGGGACCATCCAATCCTGGAATACAGTTTCTGCTGCGCGAGAGGTGAAAAACTGGCCTTGCAAGTGGTGGAGGCTACGCTCGAACGTCGATTCGAAAAGCAGACGATCGTAACGGCGATCGAACATGACATAGTGGAGTGAAAGTTCTTGTTTTTTGCCTGAAGAAGACTTTCGTCTGAGCCCCAACATCTCCAGAGCATTGACAGTCGAAAATTTGCTGAAGATATTGTACTGATATCTTTTATTTATTCGAAATTGTGCGTAAACGACTGCTACGAAGATGATTCCCGTATTTCAAAGTAAGCGCTACGACATTTTAATGTTAATTACTTATAATCAGTGAAAGTGATTTAAAAAAAAAAAGAATTTTAAACACGCCCCCTGCTAAATGGGTATTATTATTATCTCCCCCCTTCCCCTTTCAGCATGGCACGGATCTGGACGAAAGGAGGTGTATGGTTGCCGTAATTAATATTTTGTGAACTGGCAATCCCACGTAAAATTGTAGCCTAACATCAATTTTTACTTTTTTCTTTCTTACAGGTGTGGAGGAATCCTTCATCACAACATTGGTGGGTACCATCATTAATAATGATACTTTTGACAAATGGACTGAGAATTTCCGAATGTCCAACAACACATTCCTGCTTATTTGTGATAAACTACTCCCAGAACTATATCCCATAAAGACCAACTTCAAACATGCTCTAACCACAGAAGCAAAAGTCGCCATGTTGTTGTGGCGATTGGCTGCAAACTGTGAATTGAGATGTGTTAGCCATTTATTTGGAGTTGGGACGTCGACGGTGTGTGAAGTAGCTGTACAGTTTTGTGAGGCAGCAGTAAAAGTACTACTCCCAGAATACATTCGTACTCCTACGCACGAAGAATTTAAGAACATTATGAACAATTTTTTGACCGTATGGGGAATACCCCAATGTGTTGGAGTAGTAGATGGCGCACATGTAGCCGTTACACCACTTACAGAATTCCACACTGATTTTTATAATAGAAAGTGTTATTACTCTATGATCCTGCAAGGAGTTGTAGATGCCAAGTACTTGTTTTGGGACGTATGTGCTGGATGGGCGGGCAGTGTGCATGATGCTAGAGTATTATTCAATTCTTCACTTTACGATGCAGCAGAAAGAGGGGAATTATTCCCAAAGTCAAACTTGGTATTGGGGAATGTAGAGGTGGGCCAATTATCTTATTGGCGATTCTGCGTATCCACTGGAACCTTCGTTGCTGAAACCATACGCTGATTGTGGTGCATTGACTTGGGAACAAAAACATTTCAACTATAGAATAAGCCACGCACGAGCTGTTGTTGAAAATGCGTTTGGACGACTAAAAAAAAGATGGTGCTTTTTGCTGAAGAGGAACGAGTGTGATTTAGTTCATGTATCTGATATGATGTTGACTGCATGCACACTCCACAACATATGTGAAATTCAGAAGGAAGTTTTACCACCCGCCGATGACCTGCTTGATAATGATCAGCCAGCAATGCTTATTCACAATGGCCGGCATACTAATACTAGAGGAGATGCAATCCGTGGCGCATTGAAAAACCACTTTCACCAGAACAGAATTTAAGCTGGTTGCAGGTGTGATCCGTAATTGGTTAAACTTTAAGCCTACAGTCTGTACGGAAAAAATAATACTATAAAATGTTAGATTTATTCTGTAGAAGCAGACTCTTGGATTAAAAACCAAATCTTGAAATTTCTCGTTGTCATTGACTTGCGTAAATCTCCTGCCGTACATGTGCCTACCGGGAACCATGGGTAGGGAAGTGGGACATTCAAAAATTTCGTGTAGAGTCGAGTATGCAATGGGACTCTTCAACTCGTTACTTGCAAGAAAAATTCGAGTCCAGTAAAAATGCGAAAACTTTGCCAATTTTTGACATTCAAGTATACCAAATTCATTGTCTTGACGATGGGTTTCCAATAGTAAAAATTTTAAAGTCAGTAGCTCAAACCGTTTTCAAGTAATGTACTACATAAAACTGGAACCCCCCGTGTCTGTGAACCAGCATCTTAGATGTTCACGAAATATGTCAACTCGATAATGATCAGAGAATCTGATAGGCAATACAGATCCGAACAGCCATAATTTGCACTCCCGCTCTCTCTGAGCAAGCCTTATCTCAACAATTAAAAACTCAATGATGTTATTGGAATACAAAAAACAAATAACATACATCAACAAGTAAACACTTACGAAAAAAAGCAATATAAAGAGACTTTTCTATAGAATCTCATTTGATTTACAATTACAATACCTTATTCTTCATAATGTCCCTAGTGCAAATAGAATCGAAGGAAGGCTTTGCTTACAATTACTATGTCCCCAAGGCATCCAACTATGTAAGGCCACACATCACCGATTTCCTCGGCCAAGAGAACCTCGACCACTTGCTCGATAATAACCATCGTTCGCATATCACTCTCGAAAGAATTAGAGAAGTAGTCTTGAAATACGATCGACCACATCTCCCAGTGCCAGATGATGAAATTTGGAGAGAGTGCTTAGAAAGGATGCATGATGCATTCAAGCCACCATATACGATTCTTCCCTATCATATCAGGGATGTGCAGCTATATTACAAGCTTCCATTAGGAACCAATCCAGGGAATAAACTTGAAGAGAGAAGCCTTACCCACCGCCATCGGAAGAGCGAGAACGTTTGCTCATTTCATCAAACAAGACAAACAAGTAACCTTTCTTGACTCAATGGCCTTCACTAGGTCTCATATCTGCGAAAAGGAGAAGCAAAAGGTACGTCCTGTTTGGGGCTACCCCTTTGATGTAATACTCATGGAAGCCATGTTCAATGGCGCCTACCTGAACTCTTTGAAAACTCTACCACCCGGATCCACCAAGTTCCTTTACGGCTACGAGGTGATGCGATGAGGAATACCACGTCTGTGGATGGACAGAAAATCTTTTCTTACCCACATCGACCTTGACATAAAGGAGTTCGACAGCAGTGTGCCAGCAGCGGTTATCCACGACGTGTTCACTGAAGACCTCAATTACTACGATCTGACGAATACATATACGGAGGATACCCAAAAGACGACGAATTGAAGAAACTTTACTACTTAGTTTGGTACACTGTATTGTTTTTTTCTTGGCGAAGTGAATCTGTTTTTCTTCGCTAGACAATATTTCAGCACCATCAAGGTCACCATTTGCTCCACATTTTCAAAGTTCGGGAAAACAGATTAACAATTTCGGCAAAAAAAATGTAAATTTCATTTTTCACTGTATAATACAGTGGAGGGACAAATTTTTGTTTTGCTCCACTGTTTGATCCAGCAACCCTTTACCAGATTCTATGTTATTGTCCAGGCTAGGAAAAAAGTTAAGTAAAGCAAAAAGCAATGGAAAATACTTGTAAAACAACAAATAAAAACGACCTACCATTAGTTTACATACCTACATTAATATAATGATTCGATGCATTGAAAATTTTGAAAAAAAATAATGTGCTGGAATGTTACAATTACAAATGCTGGTAACCTGTGTTGTAACCATTATTTTCTTCGTGGTAGAATCCCATGCCGTCACTGAGTGAGGTCAGAGAACTTTCAAATGGACTACCTTGGGAAGGCGTACGGGTTGTGGTAGGTGTACGGGGTGTGGTAGGTGTATGGTAGGTGTACGATATGTGGCAGGAAGGTGAGGTGCGGTAGGCTGACGAGCTGTAGCAGCAATTGGACGTCCTCGTTTTCTTGCAATTCGCTCTCGGCGTGCAGCTCCTACGTAAAAGAAAAATGGTTTGGTTTGGAAAAGTGGAGGACGCGGCCATAGCGATTAAGGCGCTATGCAAGTGATCTGGGGGCGAACTGGGTAGCCAGTTCGAATCTGGGTTATGCCACTCCGACGAAACGTAAGTGCATAAAGGTGGCTTACTGAAACACGTTATTACTAGTGTGTGATTTTCGCTATTGGCTATTTTCCAATTTTCCTTAGTCTTCTATTTCCAGCGATTTATGTCTATTTATAAACAGAAGACAGCGCAAGCTTGAGAAGTTTCCTAACAAGTTGGTAGTCCTGCTCGTCAATTGATCGCCTGGTGCGGCCGATTCTCGCATCGAAAGTGGGCACTCCAGATGCAATGCACAATCTTGCACGAATTTCAAAAGAACGATGCAGTGACTCGTGGTTTTCTAGCTAACTTCTGATGAAGACGAATGCGATAATTCGCCGAAAATTTAAGTGAACATTTTTATTGTGTTCTTCTGTGTGGTATTGTGTATTTTTCCTTCAATTATGTTGTGTCTACTCTATACCACAGTAAATGACTGTTACCGGTTTTTGCATACTGCAGATGCAATAAATAAAAGTAGGTTAGCCTAACAATTGCTGTACCAATACATTTCTACTTATCCAAACACTGACAACCAGTTTTGAATTCTTTAATACGGTGCATCGTTCGCAAAGCATCCAGGTATAAGGCATTTGCTATAAGCGACAAGAGCAATAAGTCTGCCCACAAAATGGTAGCGTGGAGTACCAACAAACGTTACTCATGCATGCTGATAGTCTTGTATTCATCCTAATATTTCTGAAAGAAATTACTACAATGGTTCGTTTTTGTGCAGTATATCGTTGCATTAATAAAAGTTTAAAAATAATCTTGTGATTCGTGATAGATCGTCTCATACCTGATCATAGGTGATGATTTGATAGTCTACCCAAGGACTAAATAGAAAAAAACAAGGGTTCGTTGCGAAAAAACATCCTGTAAACACAACCAGTTTAAAATAAAATTACTTGCCATTTTGTGTTCTGGCAGCTTCGTCGGCTGGACGTTGGGATGGTTGGGATGTCCGTTGGGATGTCCATTGATTGCCGGGTTGTGTTTTCAGCAGGAGCATTTGGCTGAGTCGCTTGCAATGCGGCATCCGATGCTGGCTCTGGTGATGTAACCCGGTCTGCAACCTCTTCAGATGAGTCGCTCTAGAATAAGTAATATAAATATTAACCAATACATTGTGGTAGGTATAAACAAAGAAGCTCATTAACCATTTAAAATCAAGAATTCACTTAAATGGTACATGATAAAAAAAATAGACCTGAGTATGAACTTGCACAGCGAGCTTTGAGAGCATCCCGGTGAGCAAATGCCAGATGACACACCATGAGCGACCCAAGTCCCACAGGCAGTGGCGGAGTTCGGGGGTTTATAGGTACTGGTTTGTGGCTAATTTTCTGATGGATGGTTGGTAGCCAGCTTCAAAACTGGACCACCAGGTGGGCTAGGTTCTGTCAGGATACCACCCTCCACCCCGCCCCCAAATATTCTAAATTTGTCAATATTAAAAATGCACTTTTTCTGGACAGTGAGTCAGCCCGTACATAATGAAAAATAACAATATCTCATATCGACAGGCCTGTACACCAATGCTATACCTCGTGTGCTTATTTCTGTCTCTTGAGGTAGTTTCGTCCCACCCCCTGCTAGCTCTCACTGAGGGGCCATTTCTCAGAAGCAAACGTTTGATTGGGAGGACGTCACAACCCCGTACCCATAATTTCTGTCCAAACTTCATAAAAATAAAACTTTTTAAAAGTAACACAAGAGCGTCACCTTTTAAAATGTGGGGGGGAGGACGTGCTCTATCTGCTGCGCTCCACCCCTGTCCATTGTGTATGCTTTGCATGTTACAATTTAAGTTGAAAACTTGATACTAACCTGACTTACGCTTGACGTTTCATCAGTGGAAGGTCCATCTTCGGTGCCTAAAGAATACAGAAATAATTTCATTAGAAATCTGTTGACAGTACCGTAGCCGAGAATTCAGGGGCCGCCCTGCAGGAAAAAACTCTGGCCTCCACCCACCTCCCGACCACACATACACAACAATTGTGGGATGAATTTAAAATTTGTCGTTACGGTATCAGCACCTACCTTAAAATTATACAAAGAAATTTTTATTAACTTTGCTGGTTATTTTTAATTTTTTTTCCGGGGAGGGGTGGGGGGGGGGGGAGACAGGTAAATTCATGCTTAGCCTATCATTACTTTAAATTTGAGTTGTTCTAATTCATTTTAAATAAAAAAAACTAATGTTTGAATACTTGTTAGTTCATTATTTGTTAAATCAAGTATTTTGGTTTTTTCTTATCAAAATGATTGTTAACCACTTCGTTTCGTGTGCAAGAGACCGGCAAATTTTGAGTGCGGTCAGGCAAGCTGCATGTTTGTCTTTAACAGCTTGTGTGTCGAAATCGTTTGGAAAGTTAAGCAATTAAAAACATTTCTCCTGCAAGCTCGGAAAATTGAAGCGGGGAATACACCTACGGCCCTATCTGTTAATACAAACGAGTGATACATGAGGGATGCACTTGCAGTTTATTGTGCGGTTTGTTTTGTAGTTTCGTTATCATTTCGTAAGGTGAAAACGTAAAAAGCAAAAATAATTTGTAACTTACCTTCGTTTCGTCTTGGTGTCATGCTCTCAGCAACAATCAATGGTTCGGTCCCAGGTCTGTCACCAAGAATACTTAACAGTTGATTAAAAAACTTCCAGGCCTTGAAGGGATTGCCGGTTTTGTTGTTGTGATCGCGGATTTCCTTCCACCATTGTTTTAATTTCTTTATTTTGTCAGGGCATTGTAATGCCGTTTTTACAACTTCCAACTGTACTAATCGTCGACTAATGTCTTCATACACACGAATATTACGGCAAGCTCCTTCAAGCTTGAGTTGAATATGTGTATCAAACCAAACATTGATTAACGCATTCACCTCGTGGTCAGTCCAGGACGCGGCCATTTTGGAAATGAAGCTGCAACGTGCAGCCGCGAGGATAGCAGCGCATCAACGTCACTTCCGATTTAAGCAGTGCTGGCCGGTTTCGTCCAAATTTGATTTCGCATTGGTTAATAAAGTGGTCCCTGCCGTGCCTGGCCGCGCCAGGCTCACACCATTGGTGTGAGCCGGCCGGCTATAAAAATACCGGCCTGGCCTAGGCCGACCCGATTTCGCATTGGTTAATAAAACGGTGCCAAGCCCTCCTTGGCACGGCGGGCCACTTGAATTTACGAATGCGAAATCGGTATAATCCCGGATCCCAATCTGACTTCCTTCCCCCTTCAAGGCCCACTCAGACAAAAGGATGCACAAGGACAATAGCCAACACGGAAGAAGGACACACTGATTCAACAAAAGCCAATCTCGAAACAGAATCTGACTTTTTCCTTCCTTCAGGGCCCACTCAGACAAAGGAACGTGCACAATCCATTGACATGAGCAGCGTAGGGTCAGCCCACTCAATGCTACCAGCGGACACAGCAACCGAACAAAGATAATTTTCGGAAGATGAATGGAATAGCTAGAATGTTTAAATTCAATTTACCGGATTTAAACAAAGAAGAACGTATGGAATTTTTGGAAATGCTCAAGACACACCAGGACGCTTTCAGCAAGAACGAATTCGATCTTGGAACATACAAAAACTATGAAGTGGACATTGAAACAGGGTCATCAGCCCCAGTAAGGTCGAAAATCTACAGGGTGCCCTTCCATCAATGGGAAATTTTGGACAAATACTTAAAAGAATTAGTCAGCATTGGTGTGATCAAAGAATGCAAATCAGCATGGCTCAGTCCATGCTTTCTCATAAAAAGAAGACCAGAGGGATATAGAGTCGTCGTTGACCTACACGGCATCAGTGAAGCACTAGCAAATCTCAACGACATCAAATACTTCACCAAGCTAGATTTTCGAATGGGATTTTTTTCAGCTGAAGCTAGCTGAGTCTGCCATGAAGAAGACAGCATTCCAGAGTGCCAACTAGGTGTATTGTTTTTCCAAACTTCCAATGCGTTTGAAAGTAGTGCCCAGCAGATTTTGGCAGAGATTTTAGGTGCTTACTGTACGATATACCTTGACGACGTGCTCCTCAAATTTCCGAACCCACCTGCTGCATATCGACAAAGCCCTGTCACTAGTGGAGAAATCAAAAATCGAAATGCATTTTCGCTGCAAAACAAGTTAAATTTCTTGGATTTATCATTAACAAAGATGGAGTACAGCCAGATAGAGACAAGATAAAAGCCATGGAACTCTTCCCACAGCCTAAAAACGTCAATATGCAGATTCATCGGAATGTGCGGATTTTTTCCCCGACACACCCCTTCCTTCGAATGCGAAGTTTATATGGATAAGGAAGCAGACGACGCTTTCAAGGGACTAAAGAAGGCTATGGTAAATGCAGCAACTCTACGCCACCGATTTTTCCAAACCCTTCTACATAGAGGCTGATGGTAGTGACGTAGCGCTCGGCGGCTGCCTCACACAAGTACACGATGGCATCACCTACCCCTTAGCCTATACTTCAAGAACCTTGACACCTGCCGAAAAAAAGGAAAGTACTACTGTAAAGGAAATTTTAGCGGCGGTACATGCCTGTGAAACCTTTCGCACCTATCTCCTTGGTAAATCCTTTGTTTTTGGCCTCCGACCGCATGGCTCTGTATTTTTTGTACAACAGTAGTGGATTATCCCCTAAACTAGAGAGGATACTAACAAGACTAAGGGAGTACGACTTCGAAATCCAACTTAGGCCTGGCAAGCTTATACCTGCGAGTGATGCTCTATTCCAGTTTGCGTACTGGACTCACAATACCCTGACTGGACACGAAGCCACGTCGTAGCAAAGGAAAAAGCAGACGACTACTTTGGAGAACTCTGGTGCAGCATCAAGGACAGCGAGCCAGGATAAAAGGAACATTTATTACAAGGATTTTGATGGCATGCTAAACAGAACATGGCTAAAAGACCCTTCACAAGGAAGATTATAAGATATAGCCCAAGTTTGCATCCCCGAAGCTCTAGTAAACTTCTGTATTCGCAACTACCAGTCCTCCCCAGCAGCTGGCCATCGAGCAGCCAAGAGCACCCTCAAGCTAATCCAACTACGCTGTTTTTGGCCCGCCATGACCAGAAACATCGATCACTACGTGAAGACATGCCTCATCTGTCAGCAGTATAATCGCCCTAACAAGCCATACAAAGCAACACTCAGAGCCTACAAGCCACTACAGAGACCAGGAGAGAGTTGGTCTATGGATTTGATAGGAAGATTAAAAATAACGAGTGCACAAAAATAACGCCTACGTGATGACGCTCGTAGATGACTTTAGTTGACTAGTTGCTTTTGGGATTCCCGATAAACGAGCCGAAACCATAGCTAGGAAGCTATACACCAAGCTTTTCGCACGATTCTCGCCCCCCCAGAGTGCTCCGCTCTGACCTCGGAAGCGACTTTAGCTCTAAAATATGTACAGAATTATGCAATTTATTCAACATGAAGCAAATAAACTTCACCCCCTACGTTTCTTGGACAGAGATCTGCAACAACTCGGTACAAACCGTTTTAAGGAATATAGTAGCAGACGATCCACACTCATGGGATGACAACCTGCAAGCAGCCTGCATTGCTTTGAATTCTACCCCCACAGTTGTACACTGTTGTAACCCCCACCTACTTCACTTCGGCGTTGAATTCAGGATTCCCAGCAGCTTAATCTTCGAACCTGCAAGGAAAATTTACAACACCGACGACACAGTAGTCAGATTGGAGCCAAAACTTTTGAAAGCGTTCGAGGTGGTACGTCAGCAAAATGCTATCGCAACTTAACGTCACCAGAATTTCTACAACAAGACTGCACGCTACAGATTTATGACAGACGATTATTTATTAATTAAATCCTTCATGAAGATTGAAGAAATTTCCAGTAAACTGCGGAAAGTATGGGTTGGACAATACAGACTAGTAGAATTCATCAACCCAGTCATCGTGAGAGCAGTGCACTACCTGGACCCCTTCAAAACCGTCAATCATGTCAATCACTATCTGTTACTTTATGCGATCAAGAAACCCGATTCAACCTTTCTGCACGCCCGACGACTTAGATTTGAAAGAAATCCAGAATGGAACGAATCCGAACAGGAAATCCGCGACCTGATTTCCAAACTGCATCTCGACCCATCCGACCACGCTGCAGAAATCGATGCACCCTGCTTGCACCCCCAACAAAAGCTAACCCCTCCTCAGGAAGCAAACCCCCAGCTTGCCCCCCCCCCCCCATCAAGCTAACCACAACCAAGACACCGCTCTGGCCGAAGGAGCAAAGAATCGAAAGTGTAAGCAACACGAACCTCACACGTCTGCGACGTTACAGATATGTTTAAGACTTACAGAGCAAGAACTGGTAGAACAGAGTAAGTTACGCACAAACCAAGGTTACTTGACCCGTGCCAGCATTAATACTCCAGAAATTAGGCGTAAGCGTAATTTCTAACAAGCGTTAGTGCAGGATCACGAGTGGCTAACCCCCCCCCTTCTCATACTGGAGAAATGCCATACAAATGTGAAGAGTGCGTTCAAGATCACATTGAAATTCATCAAACCCAGATTTCGTTCTTAGTATTTAATTACGTAGCACATCGTAATAAGCAAGCGAATTCGCACCTTAATTGGAAAATTCGTAGCAATACGTGCATACGATTTGCCAAATCAAATTCTCAATGTCAAAATTAGCACGACAGTCGCTACACATAGCGAGAGAAACGTGTTAAGTGTGACGCTGCTAAAGTTGGTAAAAAGCAAATATCCCTTCCCCATAACCACATCAATAGCAGGAAATTGTAGCAAAATATAAATATTGAACAAATAAATAAATAACAATGACTCGTAAATCCATCTTGTCACATATAGAACCGTAGAAATGTCTGTCGTCAGCGTATCACAGTTCGGCACAAACCCACCTTGACAATGGAGAAAAAAATGTACAAATGTGAAGCATGCGGTACAGCTCCGTAGAAATCCACTTTTCTTCGTAGAACGATTAATAAGTTGCGAACTTACCGTAAAATTACTTCAGGTACCAGCATGAATCATTTTATGTATTTATTGGTAAAATATGGAATAATTATAAGCTCTCCACGATATTTCAGTGGAAAGAAAACGTATAAATGTGAAGTGTGTGGGTCGAGCGAAGCACATCAGATCCTAATTGACGACTGTTCGGTTGTGCTCCGACGACTTATACGAATTGGAATTGAGCACACATAATGAGAATTAATTAATAATTAAGCTAATTTGCTAAAGACGCACGATCCAAAGTTACGTTAGTTAACTATCAATTGGCATAGTACAACGTACACGGATCCGTCAAGCAAATTTACGAGCAGTTAGCATAAGACATTTACGTCTAAGAATTAGAGAATTACATCAGAACTGAGTTTAACGTACATAATTAAGATTCAGTACAAATAAAGAACCAAAAGCTAATCCAAGAAGCACGTAAACGTAAACCACGATGCGAAATTCCAAATTCGGACAATGGCGGACAAAGAACTTACCTAGTCAGCGAAGCATACCAGCGAAAATCCTACTTTAAAAACGTAAAAATAATTCACAAAAGCTACGTACGATTAACCTTGGTACCTTTAGAAAACCATACATGCTAAAATTATGTACGGATGGCATCTAGGAATTACTATTATCGTATCAAAAGACGGAGTCCCGTCCGTTCCACGTTTCAAACGCAAGCTTGAAAAATAAAACAATAAAACAATTGAGGTAACTTTGCACAAGCCATCCAAGAGATCCGGCCATGGTAGCCTATATTTACCACAGCTACCTATATTAACCCTGATCGCCGATATCGAGTGTGGTCACCTAAAATCAATAAAGGTTGGAATATCCTAAGGAATGAACCACACTAGGCAAATTAGTCACGATTTCGACGATTAGGCAGGCACGCCAGACGAAAATACGAAATAGAAACATTTCAAAAGTAATAAGCAAAGAGAAACCAATCTCACCTCCAAAACCAAACAAAATTTATCATTTTAAACAAGGAAATAAAATACATGATAATACAGAAAACAGTCTCTACTTCCGCAAAGCGGTGAGGGGCCGACATTCTCCCGACTCACCAACAAGTCAAGCAACAAATTACTAGCGACGCCAGAACCGGCCCGATTGAAGCCGGGTAACCCGGATTTTTAATACCGGAACAGTGGGGCTAGGGACGGGGAAGTAAATTGCCCGGAAACCGGAAATTAACGACCCCGAGGCAATGGCCATGTTCCAGGGTCGGGCAGTCAGGGGAAGTCCTCGGTCCCCCATATGTTCGGGACACGCAGGAGAATCCTGGGAAAAAAATAATAATAATTATAACAGTGTCTTTAAAATAATGAAAGATCATTCCGAAGGTAAACACTCATTAAATTATTTACGCATAATACTAGCCTTCACCGTTATTACGTAACTCGAACAAATTCGGAGCCTAAGATTGTGACTGAGGTTGGCGCTAATGACCAAGCTGTCGACGCGCCATTAAGCCTTAATTCCCCCCCGATTGTTTTTAGTTTAAGCTAAGAACCTTCTTTACACCCCCCCCCCACATTTCTCGGCTAGTTTGTTGTTTGTTTGGTTAACAATTGATCAACTTTTACAGGACTAAATCTAGACAGGTAAAATTAGTATCGTACGGTACCCAAACCATCTCGAAACTCCTCCCCCCTCCTCCACTCCACACCCCTCCCCCGGCAAACATTGCGGTACAGCCATCAAAATACAGGGGGAAAAGGATTCAAAACCAAATCTTTTCAAAAAATATGAACAATGAATTTTCCCTTTTCAAAAAAAAAGAGGGTTAAAGTAGCGATAGCCAACATCAGTTAGTAGGATATTAGAGCTTCCGAATCCATTGCTTAGTACCTTTTAATGTTACTTAAAAGACACACCGAGCAACTAGACGCAATATTTCCCACATTCCCCCCCTCTCCCTCTCACAGGAAAAGCATGTAGAAAATTTGTGCCATTCCGATAATTATCCGAAATTTAAACTCTATAGACAGCAGTCTGAAATTTAAAATCTATAAACAGCAGTCCGAAAATCCACCCCCACGCCCCACCTTTCCCAATTTCATTCTTCCTTCCCATTTCTTTTCTCCTCCCCCCCCCTTCCCCCAATCTCGCAAGAATAACAGAAGTTAAGCAAATTAGTCTCTTATTAAACAAACAAAAAAAAAAGAGAAAAAGTAAGCATAATTTTCCAGGTCGAAACGATCCACTAGGAAACGTCTTTATATCGTTAAGGAATGCACATTCAACTAATAAGGAATAGAACCTGGAAAGTACTTTTGGAGAAATTGATTTGTTAACGAGCTCGTTAATCACTAACACTCGACTTAGTATAACAAAAACTTTAAAAGCAACTGCGTCCATTCAAAGAAACGAACATGGCCACCAACTTCGGCGGCCGCAGAATTCTTAGGCGCAACGATCGAAAAAATTTCTGTGTAAATTACGTAAATTAAATATCGTATTTCATCATGATTATCACCGTAGACCGCAGCAAAACGTACTGGTAACTTAAAAGTTAAATCGAAATCACAGTTGCAACCCTGCCATAAGGCTTAAAAAATTTCTCGATAGCATCTCATAACAAAGACAAAGATCTACGATCGCCACACCTAGGAAGCAACTAAGAACCATAAAACTCCCCGAAAAATCAGGAAATAAATCAAAAATGAATAATAATTACGAAGCACCGGCAATTAACTCACCTCATCGTGTTTCCGAAGAAGCTCACAGTTCGGGTCCACCCGCCCGGTGCAAATTCTCAGAAAATTTGTTCGGCACTCCGGACGTCGCTGGCGATGAAGAACGTCCATTTCGGTCTAGTTTTTCAAACAAACTGACCAACGGCCGAATCCAGAAAGATGGAAAAATAAAATATCTCTCCCCACTCACCCCCCCCCCCCCCAGTCGCATACCTCCCTCGCATTGTGTAGCATTAAGGAGATGGAGGCACCATCCAGCCACTCATTAAACATAACCGATCTAATTAATTTTGGACCGAAAAATGTAAGTCCACGAAATTGTGTACAAGACACCACAAAAATCCAACAAACAATTGGTAATTGGTTCACAAACCTCATCTCTGCGCAACCAAAAAATTATCTAAGTAACTTATGTTTTTAATTAAGTAAATCAATTAGCAGCAATCCAATCGTAGCCGAGCAATGAAA
Organism: Lithobius niger; assembly: GCA_023313725.1. Lineage (NCBI taxonomy): Eukaryota > Metazoa > Arthropoda > Chilopoda > Lithobiomorpha > Lithobiidae > Lithobius > Lithobius niger. The sequence continues at coordinate 54,545 of JAHWFP010158704.1, read as the reverse complement.
GCCTCACTGGGACAATGGATTCCTAGCAGGTAGGTACCTTTAATACCGAAATCGTTCGCCTTCTCGTCACAATATCGTGCCACGAGTGAACAAAGCTCAGATTCCGCATCAAGGCGAAACGAAAGCGAAACTGAAATTACGTAGCCACCAGCTGCGCAAGAAAACGTGAATAAGTCACAAATTGCAAGCAAAATGTAACATAAGTACAGAGGCGCACTCGATATGTCGAAAGAGTAATAAAAGCTTTAAGATGAAATTGTTTATTTCAGAGAAACGTTACAATTACGTACGCAAACACACAAATAAACCAAAACAGGTTACATCCTAAATTTTTTTTTCGTTGTTTCAGAGAGATGCCTTTCCACAGGCAGGATGACCTTTCATACAGGCAAGGTGACTTTTCATACAGGCATGGAGACCTTTCATACAGGCATGGAGACCTTTTCCACAGGCAAGGAGACCTTTCCACAGGCAGGGGAACCTTTCAACAGGCAGGGAGACCCTTCCACAGGCATGCTGAATTCTCTACAAAACTGAACTTTCCACAGAATAGTGAAAATTCCACAGAAAATGCACCAGCAAACAAAACTCAAAAATGCCTGCGAATGATATGAAATAAGCATATTACGAATTTTTTTTTTACTCCTGATTCTCCCAGTGAAATAAAAATATGAGACAGGAGCCGCGTTGTAAAATTAAGACACGACACCTAGTTAAGAAAAACAAAATTGTAACAAAGTCGAAATTTTATTGACCGAAATTGTCACATAGGTCAAAACTCGAAACATACTGAATCATTACTATGGAATCGAACATTGTACAGTGTTGTATACGAAAATGTCTGACATGTATGTACCAACACAGTAAGTACCAAATAATACAGTATCAGCACTCATCCCCCCCCCCACCCCCCGAAAAAAAATTTCCAGGAATTTTTTTTTCTGTTATGCACGAGAACTCATCAAAGGACTTCGAAAAATTTTAATCTATAGGTTCATCGACCAACAACTAGGCCCACTTAATCCTTTAACTGTTGAATTAATTTTCTATCTCCACAAAAGTAGGGGTAACCTGGACGGGACTCGAACTAGCAACTTGGAGGAGATCTTTAACTTCAGGCACACGCCTTTACCAACTCGGCCACGGCCGTCTCTAGACTCGGGCTTGTTAAGGGAACCTAGTATTGCTGTCGTTTCTCCATTGTTGGCCATCTCGTGCATACTTTGGACTCTAGGACCCAAAGCCGTGCTTGTGTTTCTGGCGATTATACTAGTCGCCAGCACTTTAAGGGTTAACAATCATTCCACCCTGATAGTAAAATAGGATTCCGAATATGTTTTCGAACAAGCTGAGGATTGTATGCAAGGTCTTTTACTCATGGAAAATTAAAATTAAGGGTATCCTTAGCACAACCTGAGACGTTTTTCCTTGCCTTTTAGTTAGGAAGTTTACTCCAGCAATCGCCAGTAAGTAGAATCATATTACGGAATAAGTTAATCAAAGTACTAAATTAAAATAGAACTTTAACGTAATAGACCGTTACCCCGATAAAAGGGTAGCCGACCTTATTTCAGAAAGAGCGTTGTAAATATTTTAAGAATTAGCACTTTCCGATATAAAATATTGGTAACTAACGTTACAACCGATACTCCTTATCGATGTAACATTAACTTATTAACAGCAACAGTCTTACACCGTCCACTTATTATTATCAGAATAACATTAGCCTTAGCTTAGCAGACAACACTCAGTGCACTTGGCCTCTGCCTCATGTACTTTTAATAGCTACCACATGTGGTCCTATCCTGATACTCAGTAGACATCAGTGGTTGGGCCGGGAGCCAATCAGCTCTCCCCGCAATCACAGTATCCAATTGCGCATCTTCTGCAATACAATAGACCAGGATGCAGGCCCCCTTTACAATCAGCATCCTTGGCCTCCCTCTCTCCCGACGATTTTGGACCTAAAATGCCACCCGTCACTGAGCCCTCAGCACCAGGATTTCCAGCCGCATTAAGTAATTTGATGATCTCGGACTTAGCCAAATTTTAAAGGAGCTTCCCTCCTTTAGACCCTAAGTCCGGTTCAGAGTTAAGAAAGGGCGCATCTTGTATAAGAGCCCCCTTTCTCTTATTTTCCCTTGGTCTGATTATCTTAGGAGTGCTTTAAATTAATATTACGAAGTTTAACTGATTTAAAGGGATAACCCTAAACCTAAATAACTGAATTAAATAGCTTTCGACCGTTTATTGTGTGGACTTACTTTGCTCTTTTATTGCTTTATGTGCTGTTGTTAGATTATTAGCATTTGTGCCGCCGGTACCATTATTATTATCGTACCACTATGTCTCCGTAAGATCTTACAATAGAAGAAATTACGAGAGATTTACAGGTATACCACTCAACTGGAAGGTGTACCCACTAACAAGGAAGGTTACCACTCAACTGGAAGGTCTACCCACTAACGGGAACGTTACCACTCAACTGGAAGGTCTACCCACTAACGGGAAGGTTACCACTCAACTGGAAGGTCTACCCATTAACAGGAAGGTTACCCCTCAACTAGAAGGTCTACCCATTAACGGAAAGGTAACCACTCAACTGGAAAGTCAACCCACTAACAGGAAAGTTACCACTCAACTGGAAGGTTTACCCACTAACGGGAAGGTTACCACTCAACTGGAAGGTCTACCCATTAACAGGAAGGTTACCACTCAACTAGAAG
>JAHWFP010158704.1:11337-32226 GCA_023313725.1 Lithobius niger | reverse complement strand
CCTTTGTTAAAGGTTACTGGTTGTTGATGTTCCATCATTTAACCGTTTTCTCGACAGCTGTTGAATGATGCCAACCTTAAATCGTTCCTAAATTATTTAGCAAACCTAATAGTAATTCCCAAAAAAAGGCACATTAGAACAGTTTCGATCAAATTTGGTCATAATTCGAAAAATTTCAAATTATTTACTACTCTTTTTTCACAAAGATGACTCAATCTACGTCTTGCTAATTTTGAATTGCTGGCTGTCACCTTCTTCAGGCACCAACAAAACTTTTTGTCGTATGCCTGAAGAAGTTTTAACAAAGACTCTAGACTCAATATACGTCTTGCTAATTTTCAATGGCTGGCTGCCAGCATCTTCAGGCACGAACAAAACTTTTAGATGGCAGCCAGCTATTGAAAATTAGCAAGACGTAGATTGAGTCTTCTTTGTGAAAAATGAACGGTAAATATCCTCATAATTCTCCGACTTATGACTCGAACTTTCTTTTTTAAGTGGCTAATGACTATAACGAAACTGCTCTTGATGAGCTAACAACCATGGGTCTTTGTTTTTAAGGTCTCTTTTATTCAACCGAAGCATGGGTACAGAAAATGCTGTACTTCCTGTGAGCACTGTTTACTTGCACAGAATATTTCGGACCCCCGTTCATATGAACCAGCCTGTTCCATAGGGCGAAATGGTTGACTGCAGTGATTGGTGTATTTAAAAAGTCGCTAACAAAATTTGTGATTTTGCTTTGCAATTTGTACTCCAATGAAAATAGGGGATTAATATGCAGGAGTAGTTCCCTTCCCATGCCACATTGTTAGATCATGGCTCCAAAATTTTTTCCTCATTTATACTTTGTAGTATTTATTCATCAGGTAGGTGCTTCATTAAAAAAGAACAGAATGAATTGTTTTTTATTATGCAACTAGCTGACATATCGAGTTACCAACATTATTTTAAATAAGTTTACACTACGGTAACTATGTAAAAAGACTACCAATTTTATTACATTAAGGTAGAACAAAATCTAAAGTGTACAGTGTCAAGGGAAAAAATCAAGTTGATATGCACTTTAGTAATTAAAAATATACAGGGTGTCCCAAAAGTCAGGTACGTTGTAGGTATGATCAAACTAAATTGAACGAAGCATTTTGCTGCCACTTACGTCCCTTTACGACGTCTTCAGCCTGAACAAGACATGGGGATGCAGAGGGTATCGAACCTATCGTTACGGCACTTTACTCGCTTAATAAAGACCTTTCAAATAAGGTATTTCTAGTTGCTGTTCCAAAAATATACAGTACCTTTAATTTTGTTGCATTCAGCTCCTGGATGCATGTTACCCTGGAGGAGTCAAAAGCTCAGGTCACCCAGCTCAGTCACCCCCCTGCACATGCACATGCACATATGCTGGCACCGAACGCAACCTTTCACCGAAAGCTCTGCCCTTCCGCAATCTTACCTTCACAGACAGCTATGCCTTCACTGAATAATAGTTCTCCTTCGCAGAATCCTCCTGTGTTACAAAATGGGATACCTTCCTTATTTGCATCAAATTTTACTCCAATTTATGCAAACTTACGACACTTCCGGTCGCGTCCACGCTATCCTCCTTCCCTAATACCTCACTGTCTTTTTTTGCCGCGGCACGGATGGTCGTGTGGATTAGCACGTCCGACAATTATTTTTCGACATCGTGTGTATACGTGTGCTAGCAGCGTATGGGCCAATATTCTGGAAGAATGCCAAAAGACAAGTTACCCAAGACGCCGAGAGTGGATTACCAGGACGATTTGAGAGCGGAAGGTGATAAAATGGCGGATCGCCCGATTGTAAGTAAGCCTATTGTAGAAAAAAGCAAAGATGGCGTTGCCGGAAAATCGAATATGACTCGGCCGGCCGGCGGGCGAGCCAGTAATTCTGTGGGGAAGTCTTGTAGAGACAATATTCGAATGCGTTGCCCGGTTTATTGGGGCGTGAAATGCAATTAGCACTGGCAAAAGTGGTCGAGCGAGAGACCGTTACGAGTGGTGACATATGGTTAAGCGATAATGTAGCGATGACTCACGGAGTGGGGGGGGGGGATTGAGGCTTAATGGCGCGTCGACAGCTTGGTCATTAGCGCCAACCTCAGTCACAGTGCAGTGGTCCGGGTTGCCACTGCACCACACATTACAGAGATATTATTCAAACCCCTAATCTAAATCTTGTCATACATCTGTACCTCCTGCAAAAATTGAAAAACACCGGACAGGAGGACAGACTCCTCCTCACGGAGTGCGAGTCGCGGCGTAAAACGGGCGGCGGTTATTTTGGCGGAGATTTGGAGGATTCTGTCGCACCTTTGGGTGATCGGGAGTTCCAAGGCGAAACCCGTAACGATGGTGAATACACCGGTGAAGTGTCGTTTGCGAACAAGTTGGAAAAATAGTTATGGCCGGAGGCTATTAAGACGAAGACGCCTGTTTTGAAATAGACAAGCCCGTCCTGGCGTGGTGGAATAGAAATAAAAATATTAGATTGGCACCTGGTGAAAGAAGGTCGATTGCGGATCGATATATTGTGGATGACGCAGTACAGGGAGAGTTTGCCACGAACACCGTTATTGCCAGGTCTACGTGAAAGGCATCCGCTCCTAGCTACTATCAATAGCGGCTTAGTGTTGGTTGAGACGGCGATGTTTGGAGCGCTGCTCCCACTGCTATGGGCGTTAGAATTCTGCGGAATGAAACCAATTGATTACTCAAGCACGTGGCAGGCCCAGGTTTCGCAGACAATAGTCGATACAGCGACATTACAAATTCAAGCATTATTATCAATGAACGGGGTGAGGCGTGACCGTTTACAATACGCATTTTCAGAAGACATCCGCCCAGATTGGTTGCATGCCCACCAACGCTGAATGAACTTTTTGGAGAGCCGTTGCAAGAGATATTAAAATGTACACAGTCAGAGGCGGCGGCGAAGCTGCGAGCGACCTCGCAGCCGAGGCGAAGCGTGTCAAACACCCGTCGGGGTGGGTTGTTTTGGGAAGGTCAAGGATGGTGCTCGCGGTTCCGACAAGGTGACAGGTGGCAGTAGGCTGTGAGTGAGGACCGCCACACCTGGCAATGCAGACGCTGGCGATGTTTTGTGTTTCATAAATTATGATTTCTTGAGGATACAACCCCCAGCAAGGGACGAGGAGCGTCGGAAAGTTACGATGACGCAGTTTGGGGATGGAGAAGTGTGTGGAGTTAGGCCGAACCAGGGTTTGACTGTACTGAACACTATTGACTCGGATCAAGTCAGAGTGGACAGAGGGGTCAGCTGCCGGAGATGGACTTGTCTACTACGGCGAGGAAAATCCTGCGATCGGATGTTGCGGATGCAACGAGAAAAGTGTACTCCTATAAGTGGAAATGATGGGAACACTGGTGTGTACAACAAGGCTGCGACCCTTGGACAGCATCGACGGTGGTATGCATGAACTTTTTAGCTGAGCTTTTCCAAGAGGGTCTACAATATCTCACTATAGTGGGTTACCTTGCAGCTATTGCAAAATTCCAGGTGGAAAGCCTGACTGGTACAGTTGCACAACGACCGGTGATGAAGGTTTTGTTAAGGGCCTATTTCGCAGGAGACCACCGACGCCAAGATACGTGGCAATCTGGGACCTAGGGGTCGTTGCAAGGTACCTGAAGATGCTGCATCCGCCTAAGGACCTAACCGTCAGACAGCGGACGTATAAAGTGGTGATGCTGCTGGCGATTTGCGCTGGTAGCAGGGCTAACAAACTGGCGAAATTAAGCCTAGAATGGTGCGATTTTCGGGTGACCACAAAACATCCAGGAATAGGGAGCCATTTTTAGTACACATTACATCTCTGTAATGTGTGGTGCAGTGGCAACCCGGACCACTGCACTGTGACTGAGGTTGGCGCTGATGACCAAGTTTTCGACGCGCCATTAAGCCTCAATCCCCCCCCCCCATTTTTAGTGCTCCGCATGAAGCGCTGGCCTCGGGCAACAGGCCTACTCAACTCCTCCTGTCGTATGTAAAGCCACACGAGCCTATTGGAACACCGACGGTGGCAAGGTGGATTTGTGCTGTGCTCCACGCGTCTGGGATAGAGACTAAACAATTTAAGGCGCATTAGGTGCGAGTTGCGGTGGCATCATCGGCAAGGGCCTGCAGCGCATCTGCGTCGCAAATTATGGAGATGGCGAATTGCGCCTCGACTTCAGTGTTCGCCACTCATTACAACAAGGAGGTGCTACCAAGCCTAGCGGGTGCTCTGCTCCAGAAGCTGCAGGAGAGGAACCAGACTAATTAGCAGTCAAGGCTGGCAGCGCCACGTCTTCTTAATCTATCCCATTCTGTAACATGGTGAGGAGGATTCTGCGAAGAAGAAATAAAGATTCTTCCAGAGAACTTGTTCTTGCCAGGAGAATCTAATTTCGCTGAGTGGAATCTGACGAAACTGTGTTAGTTAATTTTCCGCCCGCCTCCCTGGTGCTGGCAGTACCAGCCAGCCGCAAAAAAACGACAGTGAGATATTAGGGAAGGAGGACAGCGTGGATGCGACCGGAAGTGATGTAAGATTGCGTAAATTAGAGTAAAACTTGATGCAAATTAGTAAGATAAAACGTGCCGTGGTCAAAGGAAGGTATCCCATTCTGTAACACAGTTTCGTCAGATTCCACTCAGAGAACTTACATTCTCCTGGTGAGAACAAGTTAGATTCTGGGAGAATCTTCATCTTTCACCGAAAGCAAGCCTTACCTTTCCCCACTGAAGGATAAAAGCACCGAAAAATGATTTGCATGAATAAAAGCCAGTAAGGTGCAACATGTATTCAGTATTAACGCATTAATACTGTATACATGTTGCACCTTACTGGCTTTTATTCATGCAAAACTACCTTTCCCCAAGCCTTCACCGAAAGCTGTGTAACATACCTAAGCGAACTTCCTTTCTCTGGTGATTCCCAAACATAGCTCCGCATTCGCCCACATCATCAACTTTTCACCAGTGAAGACATCTATGCTTTTTCCTTTTCCCGGACCCTAATAGAAATCCCTTCACATTTACACATCTGGCTCTTACTGTGTAACTCGACGATCATCGCTTGCCATAAACCTCTTTGTCTCAACACGGGGTTTATCATCTCTCGTGAGACGCCAACTTCCTCCCGCGCTACGCTCCCCTCTACCTGGATCGTCTCCCACTTTCCCGCTACTTCATCACTCTCAAGATGCCGCGTGTGCGCGGAGGCATTTTCGCAGCGGACCTTGGACTCAATCCTACTAAGATTTGGGTTCCTGACACCTGCAAATGTGCTGTAATTCTTTCTTCACGCAAGAGATATGACCCACACGCCACCTGTCAACGGCACAGACTTTGCTACTATTATTCGGATCCTTGCTCAATCTGCCTTAACATTCCGCCGGATGTTGGACCATCATTTTATGTAAGAACGCTGAAGCTGCAACCCGTTCTAGTCAAATGAAGGATCGCCATTCCCAATTGAAAAGCGTTAATACTGTCAGCCCAAAAACCTGTTCTCCAACCTCACGTGCTTCCGCAACAACATCCACTCCCAAGCCGCCCACTTCCAGAAATCCGTCTTCAACAACGACCTCGGTGAATCTTAGAAACCCACTACACGACACCATCTCCAAAACCTCGAACCTTCCTCCCTCATCTAACATCATCTCTGCCAATCAGCCTGATGCATCTGTGCCAAACAACTCCTTGTCGCAACCCCCCAATCCAAACTCATAATTTGGATTCGATGAAAGCCCCATCAACACCCCCCCCCCCAACTACGGAAGCCGATCAGTACTTCAAGCAATCCTCCACAAAAAGCTTGATCTTATCAGTCATGAACTCGTTCACTTAAAACACAACTGCACGCCCATCGCAAACAAGTTTTCTACTTTGAAATAGAAACTAGAAAATGCAACCAAGCTCATTGAGTCCCAGAAACTCTATTGCTAACCTTCTCTCAAGCAACACCTTACTCAGGAAAAAAAGTTGAACTTTCCGGTGCTTCCTCCCGTCGTCTTTCTCCGTTTCCACCCTCTGGCAGAAAACCACTCATCAAAATCCATGTTACACACCCTCCCATTTGAAAACCTGCTACGAAAACTCACCAAGCAACCCAAACTCACCATGCGACTCAAACTGTTGATCCCCAACCCTTACCCATCATCCACATTGGACCTGACATGGTCTCAATTCGTTACAAGCTGTCAACTAAAAGCACGGAACACATGCAACCGCCAAGAATCCCCGAATTTGCTAGACGCGACATGCCGGCATTTCAAACGAGTGGATTGTGCCAATCAAGCCTTACCCACAGAAAACTATATAGCACGTCAACTCTGGCAATGGGACAATGCCCCCTTTTTCGCTCCCTCCAAGCATGAAATGAAGAAACTTTCCCTTCACTGAACTCGACAACTTCCGTGTCTTGACTGTCGGTCACGCGCTAAGGGCTATCACTTCTCCTTCACCGCCAGACCTTAATTTTGCCTCCATTTACATGCTCAATTCCACCTAGGACTACGGAATGGCCCCTCTCATGCACATTGGACGGAACGACTTCTTCCTCCAACCCTCATACGAATGGTCATTCCACATTTAATTCCATCAACTAAATTACTCGTAATCAACCTATGCACTAATCAACATTCTCCACTCCGATTGATGTTACCATCCTCCATCTGAAGACACCATAGGAACCTGACTGAACCATCTGCAACCTTGTTAAGTTTTCAAAAAAAAGAACTCCCCCCCCCATTACTCATGTGTTGTCAATCCTCAACCAACTTCGTTTGGAATTACGAAGTTTCAACCCCATGCAGACACGCCTTGTACCACATTGTCTGCTGAGATCTCTTTTCTTCACCCTTTGGGCAAATCAACTCACCATAACTTGGTCTCGTGGGGACCCCAGCTCATGCCCTTGGGAACTCGCCATGATGGTGCCCGCCACCTATATTGACGAGGTCAACTGAATGCAACAAAATTACAGGTAGTGTATATTTTCGGAACGACAACTAGAAAGCCCTATTTTACCTGGTGGGAGGTCAAAATTGGTTTCTATTGCCTGAGAGAAAATATACACTACCTGTAATTACCCACCCAACCTCCCCTCTCGAGTCACAATCATAGCTAACATATCGTGAGGAAACGTAGATGGCCAGCTAATGCCATAACACCATTTATGGGTGGTGACTGAGCTGGGTGCACCTGAGCCTTTGACTCCTTCAGGGTAACATGCATCCAGGAGCTGAATGCAACAAAATTACAGGTAGTGTATATTTTCTTAGAGACAATAGAAACCAATTTTGACCCCCCACCAGGTAAAATTTGGCTTTTTTATCCCCCCCCCCCATTCCGTTGAAAATTTCTGAGTTGGGGGCCCCAAGGTGGGGGGGGGGCAGGCATAATGCCGGTTGTACGAAAAGATCCTTTAACCAAACTTACATTGCGAGAGTTTCACCATTTTCTTTCAACCCCTTAGAAAGTTGTGAGGGTGACGTCGGACTTTATTTGGGACACCCTGTATACACAGAAGTAATTGAAAATATATACAGAGTAGCCAACAAGTGCAGGTGAAAGAAGAAACCACAACTTGTCGGTTCCTAGATCGGAACCGTTTTCAAGTGAAAACATGTTGATTAATTTTTCTGTTTGACGTGTTTTTAAACCCTTCAAATGAAAATGGTTCCAATCTAGGAACCGAAACGTCGCGATTTCGTCTTTCACCTGCACTCTGCACATATTTTTACCGTGTCAAGGTGCAAATGGCTGTCAGAACTGACTTTATAATAAAACACCTGACAAATGACAACAATTATAATTATAATTAGGAAGCCAATCACAATAGTATAGACTACATTGCGATCAATCGATTTTTTTTTCGTGTATCTGATAAGATGTTCAATTTTGTGTTTACAGGTAAAAGTCTCGGAGCACCAAAACTTCAACGAAATGACATTGACGCAGAACTGCTTGAAATTATGAAGATATGCCGTAAAAAAATCGATGACTCAACACAGCATGACTCTGCTCATTATTTTGCAATGAGAGAATTGACGCAACAAAACCAGAAACTGTTGAAAAAAAAAAGATTCAAGACTGGCTGTTTGAATTGGATGTTTAGGAAGAAAAATAATTATGTAGAACACATTTGGATATGCCTGTTACAGTGTAATTATTGCTACAAGTAATAAACTAGCCTATAATGCATATTTGTTATTTGTTTTGGTTTAAAAAAAAATGAAAAATATTGACCAATTTTTACAGTACAAAACATTATTTTTCTTGAGAGGTCCGGTAGCTTAGTTTTCATATTTTAGGAGGTATTCTATCAAGAGCACAAGAATGCAACTAATAAACTGTTACTAGAATTCTGAGGAAAAAGGCTTTAGTAGCCTAAACTATAGTTTGTTCCACATTTTATATGCAGGAAACTGACTGTATGACGCCATGACATGCACTACGAGTGCAAAAAAACACGTGGATGTCGCACTTGTAGACTGTTCACTGTGAAGAGTCTACGAGTGGGATATTTGTGATGTCCTAAGCGGGGACACACCTTAGCCCAGCGTGGGCACCAATGGTAATAAACACACGGACTACCAGAGTGTAGGCTACAGCTAATAAGACAGCGAACTTCCTGTTTACTTGTCTTTATATACAAGGAAGTCATGTGATGCACTTAAGACTATATACAATTATGGAACAGCCTATTAGTAGTTAAAGGGGTATCTTGGTAGGGTTAACATATTGACATGAAATTGATGGCTGCCATTGTGGAGCACACAAGTGACGACTCCACAATGCAGCGAGCGAAAAAAAAAACAGAAAAAAATATAATCTAAGCCTAGCTGGAAGTAAAATTATGATTACGAAGGCAAGATGTATTTTTTAGTGCAATACCTATTTTTAAAGAAAGATACATAATTTTTCGCTTTCGAGGAAAAACTAAACACTATTTTTGAAAGCTGTTTTACAAAATAAAGAACTGAAGATGTACACGATTAAGCAAAAAATTAAACATTAATAAACTGGCTGAAAACTTGCCAGTTTTAAATTTCTGTTTTGATTTCTGGAGCAATTTTACAATAAATTCAATTTAAATTTTCAATGTTGTTGTTTTAATTTTCGTAGCCTTTTTTGGTTAATTTTCTTTTTGCAGCAACCATTTCTGCAGCTGAAACGCTACAGCGTTGCTGTGGACAAACATCTGGCATTCGAAAATTCAGTGTCAAAGAAGTTGCTTTGGATTAGGCTTCACCGGAGTGGGAATTGCGGCTCCAAGCAATTTTTTGTTCCGATGTCAGAAGTGTTTAGGTACATGAAAAGACAAAAAGATACAAAAAAGATAAAATCGTGAAATCAATTTTTCACACGAACAACAAAATACACTTACATTTTTACCTAACTTTAAAGGTGGACATTTTTAAAATTAACAGAGCCGATTCTCTGCACGAATAACTAGGGGACAAAACGTTTTAGCGTTACTCGCTACAGTTTAAAAGGAACTATCATTTAATTCACATATAAAGGATTACAACAAAAACAACGAAGAAGTTGTAGCCAACTGGTAATTTTGCAAAAAAACTACAAATTGAGCTTGTCTGGTGCTCTACGCAGTCTCTTTGAATGATGAGCATTTTGAAGCTGCGCTGCAATATCAACCTGTGTTGGTGATAGCACAACTTTGCGTTTATTGGGATTCGGTTTCGCTTTTTTGTTAGCATGACCTGGCTTCGGTGGTGATTTCTTAGCGGATGGTGACGTAATAATCGATGGAGATTGTGACCTTTCTGACTTCGAATTTCCTTCAAGAGGGGCGCTGGTAGTAGCCAAAGGTGATTGGTTATTTACGTTAGCAGACTCATCCACTTCGTGTGTGTGGGGTAATTTCGCTGGAGATTTCCTGCCACCTGGTGACTTGCGATGTAAATTCTCAGGTGATTTTTCAAGCTGTTGGATTGGTGGAATTTTTCCCTCAGTAACAGAAATTGACTTTCTGGATTGGCCAAGAGATCGACGCTCAGGAACTACGTCAGCGAAACTTGGCTTTTCACGTTGCTTGCCGCCAAAAGATATGCGTTTGAAATTTGAGTGATCTTGCTCATTATGCATGGAGGAATTACTGCTTTTCGCCGTAAAAACAAGTGCGTTTGGAGGCTGTTCTGGATAATCATTTTTCGCGGTATGTAACCTTAGCTGTTCGCGATGTTTGCGAATCGTATTACCGTTAGTATCAATGATAGTGTAGGACTGATTTTCACATTTTTGGTTAACCATACCGACTGACCATAGCCTGTCATTTGTCGTTGAAAAGTCACGATACCAAACCTTTTCACCTATTTGGTACGTTTTCAACGCACGATGGTGTTTTAATTGTTTGTAATTGTACTTGTTTTAATTGTTTACGGCGTACGGCTGCAATAGGGTCAGGGAACAATAAATCCAGCCGAGACTTTAATTCTCGGTTAAAATATAATTTTCCGGGTGTTGCTTGCGTGGTAGCGGAGATAGTGATTCGTGCTGATAACAAGTAAGAATTTATAGTCTCTTGAATAGTAGACCCCTGTCGCCGCGCGGCGTTGTAGACTCTCTTGAAATTACGGACGTATACCTCAGCCAAACCGTTGGTCCAAGGCGCAAAACTTGGCCCGGTCATGTGCCTAATTCCGTTGGATTTTAACCAATTTTGGAATTCTGCGGACAAAAATTGGGCCGTATTGTCCGTAACTAAGCTGTCCATTAAAACATATAAAGCTATATGATTGTTTAAAACGTCAATGACACGCGCGGATGTTGTTGACTTCATTTTATGCACAAAAGGAATTTTTGAATGTGCGTCTACAAGAATGAAAAACATGTAATTGTCCATCGGCCCTAAAAAATCAGCGTGGAAGCTATTATTTGGTTTTAGTGGATATTCCCACGCATGCTTAGGACCTGACATTTAAGTATCTTTATACTCTTGACAATTTTGGCATGATTTGACTTTATTTTCAATGTCAGAGTCAATCTTAGGCCACCAGACTCTTTGTCTAGCTAAACTTTTCAATTTAACTATGCCTAAGTGAGCACTATGTAGATCTTTCAAGATTTGTCTCCGCAAGGCCGTCGGCACCAGGACTCTATACCCCCAAAATAAGGTTTCGTTTTCGACAGAGATTTCAGCACGACGTGTGAAGTACGGTAACAGATCGGGAATTTCGCATTTGTCAGGCCAACCATGGTTTACATAAAGATAAACTTTTGAAAAGATTTTATCACGTTTACTTTCAAGAACAAGTGTCTCGTTTAAAACTGGAAGATTAGAAATAGTTTCTAAAGCAAGAATATTGTACTGCTCTTCTGCTTTCTCGAATTCCTCGGTATTTGGGAGGGGAAGGCGCGATAAAGCGTCTGCCGTCAAATTAAGTTTACCGGGAATGTGTTCGAATTCGTAATCGTAAGCATTAAGCATCACTGCCCAACGCTGAACCCTGGTGGCTGCCATCTGCGGTATTCCCTTTTTAGGGCCAAAAATCCAAACTAAAGCCTTCTGATCAGACTGCAGTATGAATCGCTGACCATAAACGTATTCATGAAACCGTTTCACTCCCCAAGCCACGCTGAGTGCTTCCCGGTCAAATTGCGAGTAGCCTCTTTCCGCTTGAGTGAATTTACGTGAAGCGAAAGCTATCGGCCGTGATTCACCGTTTTTCATGACATGCATCAGGCACGGGCCGACCCCGTAGGGTGAGCCGTCACAAACGAGCTTGACCTTTAATTTCGGATTGTAATGAACCAGAACTTTTGATTTAAGAAATAATTCTTTTACTTTACTCACGGCTCGGTCGCATTCTCCCCCCCAAATCCACTTCACACTTGGGCTTAACAAACGTGTTACTGGTGACAGAATATGAGCGAGATTCGGTAGGTATTTTGAGTAATGGTTTACAAAACCCAGAAAGCTCTGTAGCTCTTGAATACATGTTGGGTTAGGAGCGTTTGTGACTGCCTCGATAACCTCAGGGAGTGTATGCAGGCCTTCTGCATTTATCATGTGGCCTAAATAGTTTAATTCAGGCCGCGACAGTTTGCACTTCTCGATCCTAAGTTTGGCTCCTGCATCTTGTAAAGCATTTAACAGTTTATTTAACGATTCGTCATGCTCACTCCCCTTCCCGCTCACCAGGATGTCATCATAAAACGGGAGACATTTGAGGATTTTACTGGTGACTTGAGTCATTACCCTCTGGAAAATTCCAGGACTGGACGCCAGGCCCAGGGGTACGCGAAGCCATCTAAACAAACCCAGGGGTGTATTTATTGTCAAAGCTTCTTGTGACTCTTTGTCGAGTTCAATTTGCAGAAATGCATCCTTAAGATCGATAAGGGAAAAAAGTGTCACTGCCTGCTAACTCACTGAATAATTCTGCGGCAGTGGGAACTGGATAGTGGTCGACTTCGAATTGAGGGTTCACGGTGGTTTTATAATCACCAATCACTCGGATTTGACCATCCGCTTTGTGAACTATGACGATCGGCGTAGACCACTGAGAAGTTTCCACAGGCTCTAGAATTCCAAGGCCAACCAATCTACGAATTTCTTGGTTAACCTTTTCTTTGAGTGCTAACGAAACCTGTCTTACACGACTGTACACAGGCTTGGCATCAGGTTTTAAATGAATTTTGGCTTTAAAATTCTTAATCTTACCCATGCCTTCAGAAAATAGCTCCGGGAAACCCTTCACTATTTCGGAAGTGTCAACTGGCGTAATGCTAGTTTTAATTTTCTTAACACTTTTCTTAGGTTTCACTTTCGTTTGTAGGTCGTAAAAAGGATGGAAATTAACTCGAAAAATAGAAAGCCGATCCTTTCCCATTATTGCAGGTTTATATAATTTTGAAACTAAAGCATCCAAATGTTCGATTTGACCTTGAACTTCAACCTTCAGACTTACAGTGTAAATCGTGTTCTCAATTCCGTCAGTGTATGAGTGTATCGAGTACGGACTGAGTTTTAAAGGACAGTCCGCAAAATATTTTTGATGCCACTCAATAGGGATAATGGATGCATCTGCCCCGGAATCAAGTTCCATTTCTAGCTTGACACCATTTAGGCAGACTGGCATTTTTCATTTATGGATTTTCATAGAATTAACTACTACTATTATTTTGTTGGTTTGTAGGGGAATTGAAATCTGGTCCGCAGCCTGACTCAGTCCAAGAGTATTATTTATCAGTACAAGATAGTCGTTGTCTGAATCGTTATCAGACCCGGAACCAGACTCTGAATTTTCGGCTTCAGCATCCTGTCCTTCTTCACTATCACTTTCGCTATCGCGTTCGAGTTTGTTGACGCGTTTTTTGTAGCTATACTTTTGTTTTGTGTTCGGCCTAGCCTTAACATTTGTGCTAGAACTTCCTTTAGGGTGGTCGAGTGATTTTAAAGTTCTATTCGAATGACTAGCTTTTCGGCACACGGCTTTTAAATGGCCGACAGTGTGGCAACGGCCACATGTATAGTCTCGATATTTACAACGTGTTTTCACGTGGCCATTTTTGCCGCAACAATAGCAAATGAAATCCTTAGTGGATTTAGGCCTACTTGATGTTTTGCCCGATTTTTTAGCTACGTAGTTAACAGCTTTAGAATGGCTTCTCAAAACGCTTTGGTCTGTTTCAGCAGATTCTAAGGATAAAGATAAGGATGTTGTAGCCTTTAAATCCAGAGTCTGCTTCAACAACTCGCGTTGAATGACTTCTGATTGGATCCCCCCAATTAGGTGATCCCTAATCATTTCGCTGTTAATGTCTTTAATTTTTGCGAAGTCGCAATACTTCGTCATTAGCTTTAAGGCAGCTAAATATTCCCCGATACTCTCATCTGATTTTTGCGATCTTCTAAAGAATTTAACACGCTCAGATACCACTGAGGACACTGGCTCATTGTCGTCTAAAACTTTTTTAACGAGCTCATCAAATGTTAATGAGTCGGGCAAATCAGGTGAGAGGATATTAAGAATTCTATCAAACATTTTCTGGCCCACAGATGCCATTAGAAAATTAACTTGCTTGGTTGCTGGTATTTCTTTAGCTAAAAAAAAGTAACGAATTCGGCTGGAGTATTTCTCCCATGTGTCAGACTCGCAATCGAATTCCGAAAATAAACCAGCAGTTTTAGACGAACCCATGTTGATGTCGTCTTCACTATCACTAGATTCAAAATTTAGATATTAGAACTAGTTCATTAACGCTTGCGTTCACTACTGAATTATTTTCAGTTTCACTTTTACTGCTAACTTTAGCAGTTACAGGTGGTTTGCTACCGATACCTGTCTTTGGCATAAGCCTACAAAATTAAATTTAATTACAATCCTGTTTAACATGCAAGGATTAAACTGGAGCACTCAAGACTACCGGTCACTTATTTAAACACAGAAATAAATCAAGCTTGACTGTAGCCTACCTAGTTGTATAAATTAACTGCCTACAAGTTAAATTTAAAGGGACTAGGCTTTGAAAAAATGTTTTACGTTCACCATTTGCAACGTTTTACAAAACAACACTTCTGGCCTAAGCCTCAGCACAGACCAGATTTCACTAAGTTTGAGCATAAACCTACGGTGTTAAATTTTACACCGGCACACACTAGCCCGAATATGGGCAATGGCACAATCGAATTTACAAGGGTTAATTTAGCAGCACATTTTTCGAACCTTCAGGTTTATAATACTGCCTGTGCGGACACGCCAGTGCGTCGCTCTAGAACACTGCCAAGGTAAAATTAACCTTAATAAATCCAATTGCCCACTTCGGTTCTAGTTGTTAAGGTACTAAATTTAACTGTTATCATTTCGTACCACACAGCACTACCACGTCAAAATAACACTGTTTGAAAAAGTTTAAACTCTGATAGGAATTCAGAGCACTAATTTTCATTGCCAAAATGAAAAAAATTTGCAACTTACCACAAATATGGAGCAAAGATGTGGTTGAAGACCTATCAGTTTAAGCTTAAGTTTTTAAAGATTACCAAAGGTACCGGACTCGTCGCCAACTGTGATGTCCTAAGCGGGGACACACCTTAGCCCAGCGTGGGCACCAATGGTAATAAACACACGGACTACCAGAGTGTAGGCTACAGCTGATAAGACAGCGAACTTCCTGTTTACTTCCCTTTATATACAATTATAACAGGAAGTCATGTGATGCAACTTAATACAATATATAATTATGGAATAGCCTATTAGTAGTTAAAGGGGTATCTTGGTAGGGTTAACATATTGACATGAAATTGATGGCTGCCATTGTGGAGCACACAAGTGACGACTCCACAATATTTAAGTGTGTTTTTGCACTCGTAGTGGAAGGAAACGTGGCGTTGTAGTTAGGGACTGGTCATTATTTATCGCCGGAGGGAGGTCATGAAGTTTTTGGAGCCTCTCGAGGGAGGAGGTCGTAAACTTTTCAGGTGCCGTCAAAAGGGGTCAAAAACACACTGGACAACTGGAAGAAAACGTCATTTTTGTACCTTTCAGCACTTGGCACTTTCAGCAGTCAAAATTTCTAAAATGGCCCCAGCTGCCCCCCAGACTCCCGTGCTGCGAGTTTTATACCCCGTTCACACAGCAGCCACGTTCAGCCAACCGGCTTCCCAAACAGAGGCGATCACATTGATCACAGCTCAACCGGCGTTAGCATGCACAAGGGACTCTGGGTAGAATTTTTGCAAATGTAAGCAAACAAGATGGCTCTCGAAATACATCGTCCAAATGCGGCTGCCTCGACGCTTTCTGGCTGCCGTTATGCTGATTTTAATTCAACTGTCAGTGATAGAAAGGGAGATTCAGCAGCGTAGAACTCTAGTTCAAATTATTTGTGGAAAAAAAAAAGTTTTCGATTGGAAATGCAGGAAAATGCAGCATTAATCTCTCACCTCCTTTTAATGTTACAATCAAGAGCACGTATTACTTGTATTCGGCCCAAAAATGGCAAATGGTGGAATCAAATAGTTTCAGTTATGTCTCCCGAAGTATGGAAAAAAAACTTCAGGCTTTCGGTAGGCACGTTCAATGCACTTTGTGACAAGGTAAAGGTAAAATTTGAAAGACATGATACTAACCTGCGTCGATGCATACCACTGAAGAAATGCGTTGCCATGTGTGTGTACTCCCTGTCTTCGTCAGCAGAATTACGAACTGTAGCCCATTTGTTTGGTGTGGGAAAAAGTACCCTGGCAACAGCTATTCACGAGTTTTGTAAATTAATTGTTGAAGACAATATGCTATTACTTATTGTGTTTCCAGCTACTCCAGAACAATTTACAGAATTCATGAATAGTTTTTATCACGAATGGCAATTTCCACAAGCATTTGGTGCCCTAGATGGTAGCCAGATGCCTGTATCACCGCCAAAAGATTTTGCTGTTGACTATTACTGCTACAAGCAGTTCTACAGTGTTATTTTGTTAGCCATGTGTGACCATGCATATCAGTTTATTTACATAAATGTTGGCTCCCCAGGGTGGAACAACGACACCAATGTGTTTCACAGGTCAGTCCTGCCAAGGTTGATCAGTCAAAACAGTTTTTGGGCAGTTGAGTAAACGTCTTGGAGACAATATAATTCCACCATTGGTACTTGCCGATTCTGCCTTCCCTCTTTTACCAAACTTGTTAAAACCATACCCTGAAGGACCAAATTTTACAGCGGATCAACGGAAATTTAACTATCAACTGCCTAGAGCACGCCACGTGATTGAAAATGCATTCGGCCGGTTGAAAGCAAGATTTCGCATTCTTCGCAAAGCGTTGGAATATGATATTAACAATGTTCCTCCTATTATTCAGACATGTACTGTACACGATTTATGTGAAATATTGGGGGATAACTGCCAGGAAGAATGGATTAATGACGTAGAAGAGGGTGAGGAACGAGTGTGTGTTCTCGGTGAAAACTTGCCAGCAGCTGCAAACACGCATGGCAGTTTGATGCAATACTATTTTGCTGGAGATTTGCATTTTCAGGATTAGAAACTATTTCACGAAAAAGACGTCACTTTGTTTACTGTGAAACGAACTATCGAATTTACCGGAAGAATTTCCGAGTTGCGTTCGCCCACTTTCACACTGTAGATTGTCCATAATAATGCTTACAGCAATTTTCTTTAGGCCTTTTAGGGGTTGTTTTTCTTCTGTTTTCTTCTGTTTCTATTGTTTACCGCACTGTTTACACAACATTTTTTTAATATTACCACTTGTTTGGCCAACGGTCGTGTTCTTTTATTCTTTTATGCACTACATATATTATCAGTAGGCTAACAAAAAGAAACCAACTACAGGAACGAATCTGACAAATGGACAGAGCCAGAGAGCAAGTTTTTTTGTTGTAACCTAACACTCGTTACCTCACTTTCAAATATACAGTGTATTTACCATTTTTTGTTAGCTAATCTTGTGCAAATGTAACTTTTTTTCAGTAGCCTGACTTGTGTGCAATTTTACGTGCAGTGTTTTTACACTCCAGCTTATCTCAATGATGCAGATGCTGATGTATAATGCATGAAAAGCATGATGTATTATTTTTTAACAACATAGTAGGCCTATAGTACCAATTTTGTTTTTTCTTGTGAGACTTTTTGCACTACACAATTTAACAACTTACCATGCGTGTAAAATCGGCAACGGGCGGCAACAGTGATTGTGTAAAGACATAATCGAAGAAGTTCACACATTCATCAATTGTACTAAACAACAGTATTTTTCATAAATTTTGGAGGAAAATTTGTTGCTTTTTTTCATAAGTCGAAAAACTACGAATGAAAACATTCACTACATGTCAGGCATCAATCGAAATTCGATCGAGGCTCTGCACATAGGGACTGTTTTTTCATTAGCAGATTTTAGTACAATTGGTGATTCATGTGTGAACTTCATCGATTATCAGGCATATGTGCCAATTCTTTTTTCCTTAGGAGGCTTTTTGCACTGCACAACGTTTTATCAACTTACTAGGTGCATGTGCCACTTTTGGTTTTTTCCTTGCGAGGTGTTTCCACTGTACATATTTAAACAGCTAATTAGGCCTATGTGACAATTTTTGGTTTTCTTGTGTGGCTTTTTTGAACTAAGCTAATCTGAGGTAGGCTACTGGTTTTTTTTAACATCTTACTAGGGTATGTACCAATTTTGTTTTTTCTTCTGAGACTTTTTGCACGATACAATTTAACAACTTGGCATCTGGCAACCAGCGATAACGGTGATGTTTGACATAATGAAAGAAGTTCACACAATCACCAATTGTACTAAAAGCACAGTACTTTTCTGAAATTTTCTAGGAAAATTCGTTGCTCTTCTTTAGAAGTCGAAAAAACTATAAACAAAAACTTTCACTACATGTTGGCCATCAATCAAATTCGAAATTGAACTGTTGCTCGACATGTAGGAACTGTTCTCATTCATAGTTTTTCGACTTCTGAAGAACAGGAACGAATTTCCCCGAACATGTAAGAAAAGTACTGTGCTTTTAGTACAATTGGCGATTGTTGTGCAAACTTCTTCGATTATTAATGTGAAGGTGCTTGCCCACCTTTTCCTCGGACCATGCGTGTGCGGCCTAGCCCCGTTCCGAGCGGAGTGCACCCTGGCGCTAACCAGTTATGTAGTGGAGAGGCGGGAAAGTTGGTAGAGAAAAAGAGAGGGGAGGCAGTGAAAGCGTACCTGTAGTTGCTCTTTGAAGGAAATATATCCATTTATATCAAGCATGTCTCTGAGTGAGTGGTTCTTCCCAGAGTGGATGAGGCAGGAACGGGGATGGATGACGGAGTATCATCACATCTGGCGCCCGAATTAAAATGTGGCAGTGACCAGGAGAGCTCGTTACCTTGGACAACAGACCCATCGATACCGGAGGAACAAAGGGACTCCATTGATAGAGCTAAACGCATCTGGAAGCCGCTGCCACGGAGACCCACCACATCATCGTCAAGTAAGGGGAAAGAATGCGCGCATCAACATTTTGCCCGGAAAATGTGCAAGAGTGTCGGGATCACGATGCCACCGTGGGAGCGAGAGACGGAGGCTGGCTACACGGCAGACAGTGAGGCGTCGACAGGTGAAAAGCAAGAGACAGCAGTGGGCAAAGACGAACGAGTGCGAGCGCTAACGCTGCGGCTCCTGGGGGCAGAACGAGAGCAGAAGGTTATGATAACGCCAGCAGGGCCCAACCTACGGCGTTTGTGGGGCCTATTGTTCATGCTGACTCTATTGTCTCCCCGAGGAATCGTCACATCGGAAAATCCAGACAACATCCTCGTCGACGATGTGCCACTATGGGTGTGCAACCCTATTCTGTTCCGCCGCCGAAAGTTTGGAGAATGGGCAGCGCGTCGACCACACGGAGCGCCGCACCGGGAGGAGGACTGGACGAGAGTGCCAGTGGGGACGAGGTGTAGCCCGGGACGGGAGCAGACCAGCGGGCGTACTAGCACGACTCGTTGAAATCGACGGGCGCAGCGTTGTGGAGCTGATGCAGTTGCCGCGGGGTGAGAGATGGCTGAAACCAGCATGGTCGCTCGAAGATAACATAGTGCTGACAAGCCCGAAACTGCGGTTTTACTGTGCACCGAGCGACATCTCCCCGACTGGGCCGAATATGCCGACGGGCTGAGCGGGGAGCTTGGAGTGATGGGCGAATGATAGGGCTACGGCAGGTGTGCTCGCCCACCTTTTCCTGGGACCATGCGTGTGCGGCCTAGCCCCGTTCCGAGCGGAGTGCATCCTGGCGCTAACCAGTTATGTAGTGGAGAGGCGGGAAAGTTGGTAGAGAAAGAGAGGCGAGGCAGTGAAAGCGTACCTGTAGTTGCTCTTTGAAGGAAATATATTCATTTATATCAAACATGTCTCTGAGTGAGTGGTTCTTCCCAGAGTGGATGAGGCAGGAACTGGGGATGGATGACGGAGCACCATCACATTACTAGACATACAAGCCATTTTTTTTTCTTGCAAGGCTTTTTGCACTAAAAAATGGCTTTGTTTACTTGGAGTGTCACAGAATTCACTACCTACAAAATTCGATATTTCTAACTCACAATCTCAAAATCACGACTTTTTTTTTACATTTTCGTGATTTTGTGATTGTGCAGTCGAAATTGAAATTTTTTTTAGGTAGTGCTTATTTGCACTGTACCATTTTTTAACAACTGTGCCAATTTTGGTTTTTTCTTACGAGGCTTTTTGCACTGTACATTTTAAAATAACTTACTAGTTTTGCAATTTTGATTTTTATTGTTAGGCTTTTTTAAAGTGAGTTGGTCTGAAGTAGGCATACTGTATTTTATTTAACATCTTACCAGGTTATGCACGATTTTTTTTTTGTGCGAGGCCTGCACTGTACATTTTTTAACAACTTAACTTTTTAACAACCTATGTACCAATTATTATTTTTTTTTGCAAGACTTGTGTTTATTTACTACACTGTGTTCAAATTTTGTGTGTTTGTTACTATAGTAGGCCACCTTTAGGTCCTTAAAATATGCTTCTAAACCCTTTTCTGAAAAATTAGGTGAAAATAAGTGGTTTTATAAGAGGAAATTTTAACACTTCATATAATTTTGGGCATTAACAAAACAATAGAAACTAGGCTACGTGGCAATTCTATTTTTTTGACATTCATCCAATCAATTTTGCTTAGGCCTATAGGAATGTTAAAAAAATAACAGAATAGCAACAAACCATTGTTCCTATTGTTTTTTAATGCACAAAATTGTATGAAAACTAATACAAAACCACCAAACTTTAACTTTATTACAATGTAAATTATGCTATGACTAAATGAGTAAATGTCTATCAATTTTAGACATTCACTTGATAAGGGGGGGGGGGG